>JARGYV010085517.1:0-14461 GCA_029532675.1 Ornithodoros moubata
CATGTTCCCGATAATCCCGGAAGCTCCCTGGCTTGGCAAGAAGAGATGATGAAAGGAAGATACTGCATGGGAGGCGTAGTCCCTCAGTCGTAGAGCCATGGACAGCAGAGGATACGAAGAAACCAGGACGAGTTTGAGTTGGACCACTAGTTGGACTGAGTTTCATCCCATCTTTTTCGTAGCGTTTGTTGTCCGACTTCACGCAATATGCCTCCCAGTAACAAGTGTCATCATCTTGCTTGCATTTTGCATAGTTGCTTCAGACAGGGAGGTTAAAAACTATAAGAGAGAGAGAGAGAGAGAGAGAGAGACGAAACAGGCCATTTAGGCAGTAAATTGATTGTGATAGGTATGATTGGATAAAGACAGGTCTAGACCCATGTAGGCTTCATGGATAACACTGTTTTCTTTCCTTTGAAGAAAACTGAAAAAAAAGAGGAACCATTGTACGTAGTCCACTCCCCCGCACAGACAACGGAGACTTGCGTTCCTCCTCCGACGTGTTTTACTTCTTCGTATTATTTACTGAATCCTTTCCGATGAATCCCTTTCGTGTCTTGTGCCATACCATTCGCAGACGCTGCAGACCTGCAGACGGAAACAGCTACGTCGACTAATGAGCGTCTGTTCACATGTGACTTCCGGTCGGCTCTCTAACAGGAAGTGACGTACCAACCGCCCCGGAAACGAGTCAGCCTGCGGGAAACGCTCTTCCGCATCGCTGGATCAAGTCCCTATTTGTTTCGGAAAAAATGAAACAGGAAGCACAGGGAAAGGATATTGTTCGTCAGGACAGTAGTGGGGCGTGATTGGCCGCCGTCTGTGGTTACGTCGTGTTCTTCGTTGATTTAGGAAGTGNNNNTTTAGGAAGTGAAGTGGACCATGGAGACAAATCATGGTGGGATAAACGTACGCTGTAGGCAGAGCAAACTGGCCATAGCTTGTACGGTCGTTGCCAAGCGATGCACGTATAATGGACGGCAATCTTCCACGTACCACTACGTGTACACTAGAAGGCAAAAAAAAAAAAAAAAGAAAAATCACTTCTTTGGAATGACGCGACTGGTAACAAAGGCTACATTACATAAAATAATATCGAAAAAGGTAATCCCCTGTCGCTTTCTTTTGATGCGTTCCCAAAATGTCCCTACAAATCAAGCCAGCATGTCGAAGAATGGAGCAATGGAGCGCAAAGGATACCAGCCACCCCTTCCACCACCAGCGCTCTCCATAATTCAGCCGCCAATAAAATGTTTTACAACCCCTTCCGTCCCTTCCAAATTTAATGTCTACCTCACCGCACCATTAATTTGCATTCTTATCATCCTCCTTTTGGTGCACAAAGCGTTTTTCCCATTTTGAAAGGCTAGGCTGCAAGGAGCAGCCATATTGACATCGGCGCCAATCTCATTTTCCTATCTGGCAGACTCACTAAGGTCTCGACAAAAAAAGTTACAAAGCAGCGTGCGTGAATGGGTAGAGCAAGGCAGTTCCTTCTCCCTGTTCGTTTTGCATGAATTGTAAGTTATGACGAAAGAATCTCTCTGGTTCATTGAAAGGGAAAGTGTGCAGGGCCGCAGTACTCGCTGCATGTTTCTCTGGCTACAAGGCCAACGCAGATGGATACATTTGCCTGCAGACTTCTTGGCGGTTCAAGCAGCGAAACCGTCTCCGGCTAAGAAAGCAGTTAATTCGTGGCGTGGCTGGGTGTGATAGGTGCTATTAGGAAGCAAAAATGAAAGGGGGGGATACAAAAGTTAACTTCCAGATTTGTTTTCCGGCTTTTGGTCATACATCTCGATGCATGCTCCAGAATCACGTGCATGATTCGGTTAGAGAATAGGGAATGTGACGTACAATAAAAAGCGTAATAGTATCTGTACCAGGATGGTACTAATGTTCGAGTTGAGCCTATGCACCTGCAGTGTGAACGATCACAGCATAGCATGTTCACAGCTAGTTGTCATTTACCATAATTATCATGGTACACCCTACATGATTTGTTGAAATAATGCGTGGCGACTTTTTAAATCGTGAATGACCAGTTACCATGATCTCATTTGTCTGGGTGTGTAAATAGCATTTATTGTGGAACTACCACTTGTGAACATGATCATGCGGGACGCTGTCTTCTCCATAGATATGAAGTTGTCCTTCTCTCTCTGTAGTGGTCCTCCTTTTTACTGTGGCAAGAAAATATCACCAACCGGTCACCGTATTCTCTGTATCTGGTGCTTACTCTCGTAGCAAATACTTACGCCTGCGACGTGGCGTAGATTGCTTCCTGTCCACAAACTCTTCGGTGTCTTCGGTCGTCGATTCATCATGACTATTTCCTTCGTGCTTGGCGTTGCGTAACGCAGCAGAATGGTGCGTAGTTGTCGTCGGTAGAAACTTTGTTGTTATATTAGTCAGTGAGTTCTTTGCACTATCAGGATTTGCGGGTGTAGTGGGTTCCTCGGTGCTCAAATCTGGTATGAAGCTCAGAGTCGTCCTTGCAGTTGAAGCCTTAGCGGCACTGGGGGACATGCTAGGACTACGTCGCTGTGACCGGGCACGGGTTCCAAAGCTTTCACCGCTGTCTTTTGATGCCGTCGTTGCCGCTGTACTGTCTTCGGTGGTACTATCCTCATCGAGGGTTGGATAAAGACGTCGCCTTCCAATTCTAGGCCTCGTTTTCATGAGGAAGGGTGTCGAAGAGCTTTCTGTTTCAGATAAGTCCGATGGGCTCGAATCCTCTCTGCGGTACGGAAGGACAGTATTGAACTCTACCCATCGCGCTATATTACCCAAGTTGTATTATAACAGGTGCATCAGCAAGACTCTGGGATAACCTGTCTTCGAGTTGCTGCCTCCCACGCAGGAGCTCCGTACGTCGTGCCGCCACGCTGTTAGCCAAGAGTGCCCTGCAAGGAAGGGAATGTGAAACGCAGAAAATTGTTTCGCTGTCAACCTGTTGCTGCCATTGAAGGGCTCAGGAGATTCATCTAGGCTGGTGGAGCTATTGTCGTCTGCGCCTGAGAGTGACACGATTGCTGTAAAAAGAATTGATATGGCAGGAGAGCTGGAGAGCGTTGAGAACGACGAAAGAGCTTACCTACGGTCGCAGTATAATGGTTCGTCTTGCCTGCAAGAAGATATTTGTTTTCTTAAAATTCTACGGCCATTCACCATCTTACCCGACACGACATCTGTGTTGAGTGCGATGTGAGTGAGGATCGGAACAGCCACGAGAAGAATAATGGGGACCGCGAACATCAACACCTGCAAGACGCTGTGCTTTTCTCCCAACTTCTTCTCGCGCCGCCTGTTTTGTGACAAAAGGGTTTACTCTCTTACGTGCGGCGGACATGGTCATGTTCGTCGGATGTCCAGGACGTTTCTTTACTTACCTCACCTTCTCTGTCGGGGCTGAGAGAAAATTTCACACTCATTGTGTTGTTTACGACATTATTCACGCATCCAGCAAGATGTCTGTTACCTCTTGCAATGGCTAAACACAATCTTGACGAACTTACTTGTCCTATTGTGGATGTAATATTCGTACCAGTCCGGCATGGTTCGACGTGACACCTTCGGGAGCGTGCAAGAGAGCCGTTAGTCTTCTTCTTCTAATTTAGGCACCTGTTCCCAAAGGAACGTGAAGCTCCCACAAAGCCGAGAAAATGCTCGAAATGGTTAAGTTGATTCAGACGAGATTTCGCGTCAATGTGCGACTTAATTTTGCAGTGAGAAAGGCCGTGGATGATGAGAGTGACGTAGCTAAAGGGACACCGCTTCTGCGGGATGACGCGATTTGACGACCATTTGTAAGCAGGTCGCAAGTGGTAGCAGTGTACGGACACTGTTGGCGAGTGGTTGCCCGTAAGGAAAAGGAAGAACTTGATTGGAAGCGCATACAATGAAGTTCAGATCGTCGAGAATAATAGCTGCCGATATGAGCGAGTCACATCTGAAAAAAATTTCGCAGAATGAGATGTTATTTCGCACTTTCGGAGTCGTTTCACGCTAGTAAGCATTATGGATAGAGACACAGGACATGTACGTGTTCTTGGTGTCAAAAGGAGGAAGACAACGCCCCTCTGTTATTCTACACGTATCGATCTATCAATCTAGAGAAGAAAACGAAAGTTAGTCGAAATATCGAGCGCGTATCGAAGTATAATGAAGCACCAAGCGCATTATCAAAGCTTCTGTGGGACCATATTACTTAGCAATGCAATACTTCTTAGTAGTGGTAAGTGTGCAATGGGTAATATTTCCAGTTGTACGAACTGGGCACTTCGTTCATCCCAATGCACGGTTTCAGTGCAGCGCCCTGGACCCCAGCAGTTCGCTTGCCAAACTTTGTGTATGTACAATAGCAGCGTGTCGAGTGTTTATCCCTGCCAAAAGCGGCTATGGTGGTTCAGCATTTGGTATAAATTACCTTGCAGCATCCAAGTAAAGGTTCACGTAATATATAGTAGGAGTCGAAATGGTACAGGTTCCCGATCAAATAACATGTTAGGAAACAAGCATTAGACCACTCAGCATGACCCTGCCATGAGCCCGAGCCATCATGCATCCATTCTGCTTTAGATACTGGTTTTTAGTCACGTGAGAGGACAGAACGGTCTCGTTCTCAATGATGGTGTGCTCTCATGGTAACGAGATGTCCCGCCGTTACCATCAGACACACAGATGTGATGCGAGAACCCATCGCACTTGTTTTACAAAGAGCATAACCTGGTGCACTACAATGTATCCACACTTTTACTGACAGTTGAAGAGTACATCTCGCGAGACTGGTGCATGAAACGGCTGACTGCGTTGGTCCTGTAAAAACCTTCACCGGCGCTGTCGTTGCAAGCATTACTGTAGTCGTCCGCATCAACATTGAACAGGGCCCAGCCGAGGTTTCGCCTCCGGTACAGCAACATTGTGTAGTTGACCTATTAAAACAACCGGCCATTATTCGTGCTACCAAATCTGCACTGCGTGCTACTTTTTGAAGCATGGTGCTCTTGCTGTCAAATATGAGCTGGTAGCTGTCGCTTTTGCTTCCCCGAACCCAAAACAGTTGCATCGGTTGAAGGCGTCCAAGACCCACACCTGCTGCGCACGTCTGCAAGGAGACATTTCCTGAGGCCAGCAGAACGTTTAGCCGAGAAGGGTTACCTTGTCATATTCCACTTCACTGTAGGCCAAAGGCTTCCACTTGCGGAATGCCAGAAATTGTGTCCTGTTCCAATGGGCAGGCATTGCGAAACGTGACACGGCCATGTTGAAGGAAAACATGATCCTAATGCTTTCTGGCACAACAGCAGCTTTGACTTGAGGTATCGTACTACTCTGCAAAGAAAGTTCACAAGAACTCTTGTGGGCTGAGCATCATGAGATTAACATGATTCGTGAAACATTATTCAATATGGCAGTCAAGGCGCAATTTCGACGTCGCTACTGTACGGCCACTGGTTTCGAACGAAGCTGTGGCTCTTCTTATGCCAATTATCGACTGTCGTCACCCTGTCTTCCGATTCTACGATAAAAACTGCAAGTCGCTGCACCAGAATGAACAGTCTGCCATGACCTTATAAATGAAAAACGCAGTAACCTTATGAGGATCTCTGACTCAATATTAGATACCAAATAGGCCTTTGCGGCACGACTAATCGAGCTTCTGTAAAACATTTGATAACCGTTATTGCGGGCTCGCTGTCCATACCAGAGCGGATTCGTCCACGTCGTTGACATTTTGCCACATGCTAGCCCCGGAAGTGGCGTAGTTTTCAGCCATATCCCACGAGCTCTGATGAGTTATCACGACCAGCACGTCTATAGGAAGAACACTGCGAATGCAAAACAGCTCATATCAGTCATAATTGTCCACGCAATGCATATGGCTTCATGACATCACCTTGTCACCTTCTTCAGTGTGTTAGGTATTTTGTTCCTTTCTTGTTTCCTGTTAGCATTTGTGAATTTAATCCCCAGCACAAGGAGGGGGGAGGTCTGCTCTGATGCGCTCGTTCCTTTTTGGAAATCCTTGAGTGCCTGTGAGTGGAACGGGCTTAATTCAGCACACCAGCACGCGCGCATGGGGCGCCTGAAATACCTTGAAGAGATTCAAGCTATTTTGCAGGAATCTGTCAAGCTCAGAGTTATTGCCGGCAAGATTAAGAATTCCATGATGTCGAATGTTATCCTTCCATAAGGAGTAGAGGACCCTCTTTCCCGTGGGTGCCCTCAGTTCTTTGAGAGTACTAAATGCAGACCTGCAAAAAGAAGGAGAAACAAAATTAACCACGTGCAGTCAAATTGTAGTCAAGATTTGAGTCGTGCTTGTTTTATATATCAATCAGACCATAATAAACCACGCCGCGAAACTCTCTACTGTGCTGGGTTTGCAGGCCCAGTACATGGCGTTTACACGGACTGGTTGCCAATATTTACTCCTGTCGCAGCATCTGCTAGGAACGTTATAATTTTTTTTTGCTCCCGTCCTTTTCGCCTATAAACATTGCTTCTTGGTCTGTATCCCAGCTATCCAGCTAGAGTTTGCATATCTGGTGCCTTGCATAAATTTATTATACCTTGCAGGAAACAGAGCTTCGGTGCACTTGGCGTGAGAGAAAGGTGCCTGTAAAGCATGCTTCACCTACTATTTAGTACGAATGAGGCAAAGCCAGCGTTACGAGCAGTAACCGACTAACAGCGCCCCGGCGTTCAAGGCTCGGGAATGAAAAATTCCAACCTACCTAAACATATTCATACGTCGGTATGTGGTGTGCACACACGGAAGTATTATTCACCACCCCATACCCCCCTCCCCCACAAAAAAAAAAAAAAAATCGGGCTTGATTTATATTTTTCTTCCGGCGTTCCATTTCGTAGATTGAATGGTGAATCCTAGGTCGGACAGTCTATGCAGAAAATAATGCCATGATTCTTAGCCTAAACGGTTATTTAACGCTTTGCCCAAACTCCTGACATGTGGAAGCTAAGCTTAGCGCGGCACATTAGTTTGTTACGTGGGCAGCCCTATATACAGCGAGCTGGCACGATAACGTGTTGGGGCTGAGTCAGTGGAAAGTGGCGACACAGCACGACTGTCGGGTGATCTAAGCGAATTTTTGCGAATGCTCACGGCTAGAGGGAGCGCCAGGCGCTGCGTATTGGATACGTAGCGCGCCGTTATGTGGAAAGTGGAAAAGTATAGAGGTGCGGTTTTATGGGAATGTTAATACCGCATCCGGTTACCATATTTTGGACATCGCTAGTCTCATACCTCTACTTTATTCGGTTCTGGAAGTGGGAAAGTTGATAACCTGTGCTCGTTCAAGCTTCTCATCACAGCGTGATTCTGAGGTTCACAAATATGCAGGGTTGAAATTAGTTCTGCATGGGAAGCACACTTTCTGCAAACAGAATTCTTTTACATCGCAGACAAAATTATTGAAGTGTCGAATTGCACGGTCGCAAATGGTTGAGATACATTCCTTGTTAAAGCAATTGGTCGTTAGCTTTCATTAATCGGTTTGTGTTACGTTCTGGACTTGCACAATAATCGAACACCTGACTTCACCCGACGAGAGCACTGGTGGGTATGTAACCACTGAACGCTTCAACGATTCTAAAGTGTCTGAGCCCCTGAAATATTTTGATTCCTTGTCTTCATATCACAAGTCAAAACCTTAAAGAATGGGATGGGAAAGACTGGAGTTATGGAGAGTGCAGGTAGGAAGTCAGTGGACTGGGACCTGAGAGGAATGAATTAAGAAACTTTATACGCCCTGGAGTGTATAGACTGCAACAACGTAGCTACCGTGAGAAAAAAAGGCTTCAGATGTTGATTGCTCTTCTCCGCGCTACTTGTCTACGGCCTTGTCATTTCGTGAAATGCCCTTTCTTCGCCCTTACTTCAGTGTATGCATTAAACAATACTTTCTCTTGCCCTTTCCTGTTCAGTTCCGATAGTCTGTCCTTGTACCAGTTGCAACAAACACACGCAATTTCTTAGTATTTTGCACAGGGATCTCTACTGGTCCAAAGCAGCACAGAGATGAAATCTTTTTCTATTTATTATACAAAGGAGGCATTTCTTGAATGTCTTAAGCCTTAGGCTTTGCGGAAAGTCGTTTCGTCCTACCATCATTCCCGGTTCGAATGTCATTTCTCGAGACATCGTCATAACAAGGCGCTCACTTCTTATTTTGGTTTTTCATTATCTTCAAGTGCAAACGCCACATAGCATTACCATCACATCAACTCTTATATCTACGCACCTCTCCTTATTACTTTCTTGCTATGGTACTGCTAATGTAGAGGTGTTGTGCCTCATAATTCGGTAAAATACCTTTTCGTTTCTACAGTTGTTTTGCTTGTATATCACTGCAACATGCAACCCCGCACAATGGTCCAAAGGGCATTTGGAGAATAAATATAATAAACTAAGTAAATAGATCTTACGCAGCATCTATAGACACGCCGTAGGTGGTCTTCTTGGACTGCTGCGCCCCCTGCGAGAAGATGCCAAAGGTGTCCGTAGTGGTGGGGGTGAGGTGACCGTCGACAAGGGAAACGTGGGTGTAGAAGAGGACATCGCATGTGCCGTCTACTGGAAGCCTTTGAAGACTGTTGGCATACAAGCCAACAGTGCACAACACCCATCTTCTTTCTGCTTCACCTGAAGTAGTGGCACCTGCAGGTTTACTCATTGGTAATTTTTAATAGTGAGGACTGAACATAAGATACAGGCGTATCCTTACCGCTTATGAAAGGATCAGGTGATGTTGAAGTAACCATCCTGGATGTCAGTTTCTGTGAAGACCCTGGTGTTGCCGTCTCTTTATAAGAAGCGGTCGCGGGTCGCAATGGCATAGAGAACTGGGTGGATTTAGTCGAAACTCTCGAAGTCTGCTTGCTCTGTACGCTGCCAGAGCTTGGCAACGATGAAGCGGACTCTTCAAAATGAGCTGAAGACTGTGCCTCTGATGTGCTGTTAAGATCAAGCGACGTGGAAGCAGCGGATTTTGAATGATTAGGCGTGTTTGGGGAGCGTACTCTTGGCACATCTTTACTGGACGATACCTGACCACGTAACGTCGATCGAAGCACTTCATAATTTCTTGCGATTTTCGAAGTCTGCGCAGGTGATGCACTGGAGGGCGTAGTTCCTGGTTCTATGGACGGTGACGATGCCATTGTCCATGTCGTGTTTGTTTTGCTTGGCGACGGATCATTGTTAAAATTCAACCATGGCGTTGAATCGACAAGCGACGTGCCAACTTCTGTCTGGCCTCGGGATTCCGGTCCATTAGGCTGAAGTTCCGTTAGGACAGTTTTATTTCCCGTCGTTAGCGGCGACGATAGCGACGACGATGTATTCGGTAACGTGGCAGACAATGTCGTAGATATGGACGTTTGTCTGCAAGAAATACGTTGATACACGCATCATACGTTAATTATCCTGTGTAAGGAGGGGAAACCCGAGACGTTAAGACTCACGCTTCAGCGCCGTTTTCCCGCTCCGATACGGTCGGTAGTGTCGTGTCTTCCGTTGTGTCTGTTATTATCCCATCATCTGTAATTTCTGTTTGCGTAGTTTGTGTAGTGAGTGGCTGGCGAGTTGTCGTCATGCGAGACGCCTCTGTGGAGGTTTTGGTGAATCGTTTGTACGGTTTCTTGGGGATTGGAGGGGATTCCTCCGGTGGTTTTGGTGGCCGATCCACCTTCGGGATGAGCGCGATGGTGTCGAACTCATTTTCTGTTGTGACCTTGTCACCGGGCTCATGCCTGATTCCAATGTCGTGCACAGCTTCTTCTTCTTCGTCGTCTGAAATGGGCGCAATGATATACAAGCAGCTTTCGCTTGCACTTCCCTCGCACTACGGACGAAACAATGCACGAGACTGCTTAATTGTTGTTAACAATGACTTGCTCTGTACATTTACTTGGCTAAGCAACGGAACTCTTGTTAAACAACAATGTTAAAATAAGAACTGGTATTCAACATCGCAACCACTAGGCACGCATATTTTTTTTTTTTTTTTTGGCGCGCTCTTACGTTGGGAAGACGAAGAAGAAATGAATACACATATCAGTACCATACCTGCGCTAGAAACACCCCGATGCGCCCCTGGAAAGAAACGGCGTCATTCGTATCGATTAGTAGAAAGCGCAGATCTTGAAAGAGAACTACGAACTCCTACCTGCTCCCTCTCCGAAAATGAAAACCAGCCCAGTCAATCCTATTATGAGGCCAACGAGCACGGTGCCCATGACTAGAATGTTCGAACATTTGTAGGGTGCATCCGTCCTGCGAGAAAAGATAAATTAGTGAAGGCTTGCCAGGCTTCAGAGTGAACGTCAGAACACGTGGCTGGGTTTCTATTTGAGCAAAAAATAGTAAAAATTGTACTGAGGCCACTAGGTAACTTTGAATTAGTGGCATTTATCTTGCGTTAATAACGTATATTGTAATATCTGTGATTACATTCAAAGTACCGCCCCCTTCTTTACCCCCGTCATTACATCCGTCAATTTACCTAGTGTATTTTATTTAATTTTGTTTAGCACGACATAATTAGGACTGAATATTGGTCAGGTAGGCATAACTGTCTTACTTCCCATTTGAGAATGTGGGGTCCAAACTATGTCAGTCCCCTGGCTGCAGTTTGCGTGTAAAGTTCAGCCACACATCAGTAAAAATTGTTCTATTGTTTTACTAATTTCAATCCATTGAAAGAGACCGCTAGATTTTCCCTATTTTTCTCAGAACTTTACATTTATAGTTCGTCATCATTCTCGCATGCCGTTTTGATTCCTTCACCCAGTGTGCAAAAGCGCCCAATCTGCTCCCGCCGAATTCGTTTGTGAGGCGATAGGTAGAGGCATACTTACTTTTCTGTTGCTGAAAGCAGGAAGACACGTCATTCGCAGAAGGTTGAAATGGCTCAGAAAGGAGAAGGTAAAAGGAAGTAGTTACGAACCTGTCACGGTCTTCGAGCGCTCAGATGATGCCTTGGAGCTGACGGATGATGCTACGAAAGGAGATATGAGGCACCGCTTACTGAAGAAGGTCTTGGGGTGCATTTTTCAAATTATACATCTTACATACAACTTACATCTTGATGAACTTTCCGCTGTACTCCTGCCTGTAAAAGAAAAAAAAACAAAAAAACAAAAATGATCTCACGATGCCAAGTTTATTCTGACTTTGACGTGTTTTATTTATTTATTTATTTTTTCCCCACGCAATTCGTGAAAACAAACGTTTTTTTTCTTTACTGATTGTCGCGTGAACAGCAGTACAGGCGGTATTCAATTTACGCATCTGTACTTTAGCCGGTAATTCGCTGTAATTTTCACACAGTGTGGACCTAAAGCACACGCTGCAATTGTGTAGTAGCAGTTTGTATTTACTGCTCCCAGTGACTCAGAGAAAGCAAAGAAAGCACTGGGCGCAGCGGCTCCGGTTTGTACGCCCAGGGCGATTTGAAGTTATAAAACAAGAAGTGTCCGTCGACAGCAAGCGGGGGTGCTGTACTTACCCATGGTTCGACCGACCGGCTCTAAATTCTTCTTCTCCTTCACACTGGGCCAGGATTCACGAGGGCCGCGCGGTTGAACCGTTTATTTTCGTCTTCCTCGTGAGTACCTTTCGTTGGTCCTCATTAGTGAACGATGTCGTTGTTAGTTGTCGAACAAAACCGAAATATCGCAGAAAGAACTGCAGGATTGTTTATTCTGTGGAAGAAACAGTCACGCAGTTCCTTCCGCAATCGGTATCTCACTCCGTGCAAGGAGTCAAATACCAAAACCAATTGCTCTTGCTTACTAATTTCACTGGGAGGTATTCTATGTGTTTTAACGTAGCGTAATTTAGCGCCAAAGAAACTTTCCTTACACAACGTAACAAGCATCCGTGTACTTTGTCCAACGCTCCATTTATGCAGGAGTTGTTATATATAACCTCCAAAAGCTACAAGATAAAATAACGAAATAAGGTTTGGCAAGCGCGAACGGCCCAACCTAGAAAATAGCCTAGCAACAGTGACTCTGACAGAATAACAAATACACATTGAGATGCAAAATTTAGGAGAAGAAAGAAAGTGCTACAAATCAACATCCATCCTGACGCGTTCACAAAAGAAAATAGCCCTGGACCACTTTATAAAATGCGGCACATACACAAGACACGCTGTTCGCGTGCCTGCGTGTGACGTGAAACGACCTTCTGTCACTTTATATAAATACGCAAGGGGAAGCCCATGAACTTCAAGAACACTACTATCCAACCTAGCCCACTTTTCATTTCGGCCACCCCTCAATATAGAGTACACACGACGCGCCAAACTGACCGAAACCCAGCATGTAAAAAAAAAAGTGTTAAAAAGCAAGCACTTTCCCCACGTCGCCTTTCTTTCCACCGTCACGAACTCATGGCCGATCATCCATCACGGTTGCCAACTCCCTCTCTCCGTTTTCACTCGACGCTATTCCATGCCGTCTCGTCTCTTCGGGTAAACTACTGGTTGCACTTTGCAAGTACAGATACACAACAGGAAAGCAGGTCCCTTTCTTTTGTTTCCAGCAATGAGGTTCTGGAAGGGAGTCACGGGGCAGGTAATGCTGACGGGGAACTTGAACATTAATCACTTTAGCCTTCGTCTAACAGAAGGGGATTTGGGTAAATATACCGAATTAGGCGTCCCTTTTGGGAGCAGACAGCTCCCCCCACCTTCCCTCGGGTTTGCACTTCACTGTGACGTGATGCCGCAAAAATCTCACGCGCGAATGGATAGTTTTCATTGTTTTTGAACATGGTTAAAAACTTAACACTTCAACGGCAAAGAAGTGCATACGCCATTTGGATGCGGATAATAGTTTTGCCTCTCCGTCAGCTTATCCGACACCCATATTCTTGTTAAAGGCTCATCTGTACAGGATTTAAAGCAGCGTATGACTAATAAACCAGTCTATGATAGGTAAAGGGAGGTCACGTGGAAGCGGGTTCGCAGGCCCTATACACGGCGTTTGTACGGATTGGTTACCAGTATTTACTTCTGGCCTTCTGCCTCAGCATCTGCTAGGATCATTGTCATTTTTTGCTCCCGCCCTTTCCGCCTGAAAGCATTCCATCTTGGTATGTAGCCCAGCAACCCGGCAACAGTTTGTACATCTGGTGCCTTGTATGAATTTACCATTCCTGGTAGAAAAATGGTGCTTCAGTGCACTTTGCGTGAGCGAAAGGCGCCTGTAGAGCGTGCTTCATCTACCTTTTAGTATTAATGAGGCAAAGTCAGCTTTATGAGCATAAACCTACCGACAGCGCAGCGGGGCTCAAGGCTCGGGGTGAAAAATTCCTACCTTCTGAAACGTATTCATACTTCTATGTGCGGTGTGACTACAGGGAACTGTTATTAAAATCCCCCTTCCAAAACAAAAAAAGAAAAAGAGAATGAAGAAGAAAAATCAGGCTTCATTTTTATTTTTCTTCCGACGTTCCATTTATGGATTGTATGACGATTCCCTGTTCGACATCTTATAATTGATTACATGTCTATACAGAAAATAAGGCCATGATTCTTAGCCATAACGGTTAATTAACGCTTCGCCCAAACTACTGAAATCTGGAAGCTATACTTGGCACAGTACATTCGTTTGCTGAGTAGACATCCCTATATACAGCGAACTGGTACGATAAAGTGCTGTGGCTGAGTCAGTGGAAAGTGGCGACACAACACGGCAGTCGGGTGAGCTAAGCAGATTTTTGCGAACGCGCTCCGATAGTGGGCGCGCCAGACGTTGCGTAGTCATAGCGTACTGGATGCGTGGCGGGTTTTCATGCGGGAAGTGGAGAACTACACAAGTGCCGCTTAGGGGGTATTAGTACCGCATCCATTTTTCATATTTTTAGCGTCGCTCGTGCAATACGTGTACTTTATTCGGTTCGGGAAGCGGGGAAGTGGATGCCCTCTGCTCGATCAAGCTACTCATTGCAACATAATTCTGAAGTTCACAAATGCAGTCAGGATGGGTCTGCTTTCAGGAGTGACACTTTCTTGAAACTGAATTTTTTACACAGCAGACGTGATTATTGAACTGTCGAATATTGCAGGTTGCTCTTGTCTTCGCGGTGGCAAAGGGCTAAACTCCATCCTTTGTTAAAGCGATTGGTCGTTAGCTTCAGTTGATTGCTTTGTGTTTTGTTTTGGGCTTCTTCTTGTTCCTGCCTGTATACTAGGGCATGACCGTTGACAAGGAGTCGTCAACTTTAGCACAACGTTTAGCAGTCTGAGGTGCTCCTAAGCGTGCCAATGTAAGAGCCTGCCTAATAAGCTTCAGGGGACAAGGTAGTAACTAAAGGTCATGAACTCAAGGAGCGGAAACTACGGGCCAGGAAGAGAAATTACAAAAGGATGTTGTTCAGTCGCGTTTTTAGCGAAGACAGAATTAAAGTGAAGCGTGGTCATGA
>JARGYV010085521.1:0-23699 GCA_029532675.1 Ornithodoros moubata
ACAAATACTTTTCACGAAGCGTACTCAGTAAGATACTAAGACACCAACAGAAGTATTTAAGATACAGTATTTAGAGTACGGTACTCAAGATACCTCCAAGTCTGATGCCTTTAAGTGATCTCTGCATGAGATAGCACCTCATTAAACTAACAACTGTTATCAAGACAACTGATACCAGGACTATTAGGAATATGGCAGCTATGTAATATGATGCGAGTTGTTTCAAAACGATCTGTCGGTGTAGGATTTGTCTTAGTGTAAGTTTTTCACGCATGGGTTGTCAGTTGACATGAGCTGTTTGGGCGTCGGATAGTGGTCGCCCTGTGACCTGTGTCGTAATTTTACGAAATGTTTTCTGATGACATGCCGAAACAGACATAGCGCACGGGGACAGGAACGCCTGAAATTGTCATCCCGAAGAACAACTTATCAACATTCATTCCACAAGTGTGCAATCGAGTTGTCTGGTAGGATCTCTTGGCCAATGTGCTGGCAGTGCAGCGCACGACGTATCTGTCGGGCCGGAACCGCGTACCACGGTGACAGAATTGGTGACCCACGTGCCACATGGAGCCTACCATCGTCTTCTTCTTCTTCTTCTTCCTCCTCAACCTCCTTGGCCATTAGCCAGAAAGGCGATGGGCCATGTCTTGATTGGACTGAGATGTTTCTAGGTAATTTTCACAGCCGCCCAAATGAAAACATAAATGACAGCAGGGAGCTGATGAGATGGGTGTCGCATAGACCATTGTGGGAGCGACCAAATGAAAGAATGACTGTCAGGGTAATGGGTATCCCGCGATGGTGAAGGGTGTCCCTACATCACCTGTTTCTTTTTCTTCTTGTGTCACTCAGTGTGAGGCGCACTGCTTCTCAAAGAGCCTCTGCTTCGTGTGAGTGCCGCTCGTGTTTTCTTAAACATGCGCTTTTCACTTTTCTGAAATTTTTTTGAAGCAACTTCAGCACAAGCCGTGTCAGAGACGATCACCATCACCAGACGATCACCATCAGAGACGATCATTGTAATGTGTCTGAAAATTAAAAATGATAATGATGTGAAAACTAACTAGCTAGAGCTAGAGCTCCATGGTGGACAAAAAGTCCTGCAGTGCACACAGGGGCCCGGTGGTGCTGTGCCGGGCAGTGCCAAGGCCTAATCAGTTGCTCCAGGGCAAAGGGTTCCATTCCAGGGCAGTTCCATTGTCCGTTTGCTGCCTCCCTCGTCTGTACCTTGAACCCCTCAAGTAAAGCAGTCGCTACGCGGGAACAAGGCAACTCGTATCATGCAGCGTAGCCTCTGCATCCATGCGTTCGGAAACGACGACGATTCGGCAATACATCCAGTGGTAGACTCGTGCGCGCACCTCGAGCCCACGTTCCAACAACCACTTGCACCGCTGACGGACGCCGAAGAGCACATACTCCAAACGCTCGGTAGCCAACAAGCTTAGCAATGCAGCCTCAGATGGGTTATGGCCAGCCTATGGGTTATGGTGTCCCTGTTGCGTCGATGCCAAGCTCTTTTGCTTCTCCACGAGCATTTCCTCTCCCACCAGGGGAAACTGAGGATGACGATGAGGAGGACAGTATAGGAAAGCCGAAAGCGACGGGGATGTCCCCGGCCGCCCAACGGACCCTCCGCCTGGTCATCGTGCTGACTGTCACGGCTGTGGTCGTCGGTGCCATGTCTGTTGGCCTAGTTATGGGTATGTGCTGAGCTTGTGCAATCATTGGCTTTCAAAACTGGAGAGATTATAGTGAAGAACGTGAACACTGTACAGTCGATGCCACTTAAGTCGATGCGAATTAACCTACTGACCTCGCACCATGGACCGCGGATATCGCGCGAAGCCAGCGGTCTGAACCGAAGCATGAGTACGTCATCTAGTGGAGTTCACTTTTGCGTCTGCCCCCGACCGTCGATTTGCCTTGACCTCTACACTTAACGTAGCAATGTACGAACAACGATGTCGCTGAAAGGTTGGCTGAACGGGCAATACAGGCGCCTGTACACGTGGCGCTAAGTGGCAGCTGTTATTGCGCATAGACACGTACACGTGCCCAGAGCTAGTGTTCAGCCGGAGGATATTTCCGTTCGTAAGTTTTTGGAAGCTGGCTCCGTGGCCCCCCATTGGAATAGAGGAATATGCACCGTCCAGGATACAGCAGTCAGGGGGCAAAATATAGTAAATATTTTGTTAATGAAGGGGACATGACAATTATGTGAACTGGTTTCGATGCGTGGAAAGAAAGAAAGTCAGTTTCTTTGTTCTTCGTAGTCCCTTAGATCACCGTGAAAGGCAAATCACGTAGCAAGCTGACGTCTGAAAGGTTTGCTCGTGTGCTGTTCTAACTCGTTCTCTAGGGGGCGTCCACGATTATTTGCAATACGATATTTGCGGCGTGGTTTTCGACAGTAATGCTAGGCTCTACAATCTACCATTTGGAACGCAAACATTTATCGATGCGTAGAAACATAATTAAGACGAATCTTAGTTGTCACAATCCTTGAAAAGAATGGAAAATTTGCTCCACCATTTGTGTCTCTGTATGACTGCGTTGCGGTGTCCAGCAGTGCGGTGTTAATCCTGTATCTCATTTATCGCATGATAGTGAGGTGATAGGATTCTACGACTCGCTTTTCTTTCTTTTTTTTTTTCTCCATTTTGAGCTTCATTCGTTAAAAAGGAAGAAGGGACTTTCAGGGGAACCACCAGAGATGGCCCAGCATAAATTGCCCGTGCGGCCATACACACTCAGGCTTTGTTGTACAAAAATTGAGACTCGGTGCTTTGGAACACAGCCAGCGATATGGTGGTGCGGACATTTCCACGTAAAAAAAAAAAAAAAAAAGCTTGTATTCAGGTGTGGCCTCCTTCACGCAAATTGAGCTCGAAAATAGGGTGGAAACAGCATGGTTCTTGAGCTGCAGTTTGCAAACAAGGTTCGAGTTGGTGACTTGTGGTTCACATCTGCGTGCAGCGAGGGTGATTTTCGGTTGTTCGTTTTCAGGATACAGTGCCCTCAGGAGGATCGGCGATGTGGAAACCGATGAGCCAGAGGGCAAGGCCTCAGAGAAGGACAGTGGGTCGCCCATAAAATGCGACTGCAAAACGTACGCGCCATGTTCAAATGATACGAATCGACCAGAAAACGTTACACAAACCACTACCTCCACCACCACCACTTCCGGCACCACCACCACTTCCGGCACCACCACCACTACAACAACTACCACCACTACTACAACCACCACTACTACAACCACCACCACTACAACCACCACCACAACAAAAAAACCGCCATAATCGACGCCATAGTCGGCGCTACATATTGAATTACACACATAAATTCACTAGCGCGTGGTGGGAGGGAATGATAAATGTGCCGTAGCTTTCTGCGAACAGGCCGCAGATTGTCAGGCAAGGAATAAAGTGTTGTAAATGCTGATTGCTGTTTGATCGGCGCTTTTTATGTAGCTTTTCCGGCATTGCATGACTAAGCTGCCCTGTACGCGGGAGAAGATTCCGATATTTTACCTCTTATTGGCGGTGACAGACGAAATATGCCACAGCACCAGCACTGATTACTTTACGTCGCGAGAGAGCTGTGATGAGTAGCAGATAACAAATGTCACGTGACATGAGCATGTTCTTCGACAAGAACTTTGGAACGTGAAAGATGCGTACTTCGGTGACGTCCAGTTACAGTGGCGTATCGTTCGTACCGAGCTGTTTGCCTCTGGCGGCATGTTCTTCGAAACAAACAAACAAAAAGACATCCTGGACAGACGTCATGGGGCGAGTTTTGCCTTTCATAAACTGGGTCTTATGAATCTGGAAAGTCATTTCAACGTTCAGTGTTTTGGCATTTAGGTCTGTCTGCATCCACATGTAAACGAGTTGAGCTAACTCGTTTACATGTGGATACAGACATGTTTTCCACTCGAGATTTTTCAGAAATCTTCTTCAGTCTTCTCCTTTCTGGCCATTAACCAGGATGGCGTTTGGCCACGGCATGGGTATGGGAAAATTAGAAACGGGCTATTGCCGTTATGATGTCGTAGTACAGAGCGCTTTCGATATCTTTTTCACAGTGCCCTAAGTGTGACCTTCCAATGCAAAATAGTCTTCTGCATTTTCCTGTTTGTGGCTTAACATAATAGATACCATAAACAGCATAGGCCCTTTTTTATTCCTTTCCAAAAACCATAGAGGAAGAACCTTGCGCACGTTCCTCGAGCTCACGTAGGAGCCACGGTCAGTGGCCGCGCGGACAGTTACACAGTGCAGAGCGAAAGAGTCACGTCTAGCGGTTTAGAACCATCGTGCTATCGTCAATCGGATGCGGTCAATTACCAGTATTTCACGAAGTGCGAACACTAGTACTGACTGTTATGGCTCTGTTTATCCCGATCATTTCCGCCGGGTTGGTCTGGTGGTCAACCCTCTCGGATTGACCCATCTTACAGTTTGTAATACAAGTAAGTAGCTGGTATCCCTGCTTGTCAGGGGTGCACAGATATTTTGATATTGGTAGATGTTTTCTTTATATTTACGCGGCTGTCAAGAGAGAAAATTGGGTTCCTATAAGCTACGAGAAAAATAGACAGAAGAGTATGAGGCTGTAAGGAAGTCTACATTAATTAAAGTCTGCTGCATGGATGGTTTTTAGGGTACGACTCCCTCAGGAGACTCAGCGTCATGATGATGAACCGAATTAGAGGCATGACAACCAGCGATGAACGCGATGTCCAACTGTTACGGAAAACAGAGGACCGGGCAAAAAGCATCGCGCGAGACTCCACGTCATCTGAACCTCCTGTCTGTGCGAAAGCCTCATCGACAGTAATGCTTTCAATGAACTGCCAATAATAAAACATAACCAATGAAAATGTAGGCATGGGGAATGAAAGCCCGCTGTTTCTCTGCGGGGCTTGATCATTTTACTGCGCTACTTTAGGGAAAATTCCAGGGTTGTTGTCCTGGTCCTTGCCGGGTTTTGCCCAGAAAGGACAAGGAGGAAGAGGTGCGTCCTTTGATTTCTTAGGGTTCGAAGCATGTTCGACAACCTCCATGGCTATTTTGAGAGGCAGATGTAGGGAGTCCGGCTTTTTAGCAACGTTGGTTGGACCTGGCAACGCTGAAGAGGCTGAAGATGCTCACCCTTCGTGTAATAGGTGTGGTGTCCTCTGTGACGATAGGAGGTGGTGAGGTTGAATCCTACTGAACTACTCACTTGTAAGGTTACAAAGTCCGAGCACTAGGGGAACGCAAAGTACAGGACAAGCAGGGCGCTGCTTATCAAGCACAGGTATGTTGTCATAGCGTTCAACTGTAACGAATAATAGACCCGAGTTTACTTTAATAGTATTTTAATAGATGGATTCTAGTGGAACGCTTCTAGTGGAAAAGCCTGAAAGATATTTTGCCGGAAGTAGGATTGACTAAACTTCTACGCCAGCAATACACGAAAATTCATGAGACAACATTAGGCTCATCCGGGCATATTTACGGGTGATAGTTCGCCCAAGTTGCACTAAATAAATGCATTTAATTGTCGGTTGCCTGCACCGCTCGTCAAGTCATAGAGTAAATACCCGTGCGCTGAACCACATCACACCCGAAGCACTGCCATAAAGGGAAATGTCTGATAGCTCTGCTTTCCATTCCGTGGAAGCGAGCATCAAAATGTGCACGTTTCCTCCACAAAAGCATTTTGACTGACGGGTTGGGATTCTAAACCGTAAAGCGTGCTTCACCTACTGCATCTAAGTATGCGGTGAAGCCGATTTCTTGACTAACAACCCTTGACAACAACTAAAAAGAACAATAAACAATGGTCGAACATGTAAGCACATGCATCACCAGACGTGAACAAAGGATTGCATTTCACTCGTCATAGTTGTGTCTGGTAAGCGAGGCAATGCGAAGGAATGGCTTCACAGAAAGCAAGTTTACAGCAAAACAAGAAGCCAGGAACTACTGAAACCACTATTACTGCACTCGAGCAGTGTCTTCAACAGCAGGAACTCCGCCACACGTATGTTTGTGTATGTACGTAATTGCTTCCAAAGCCAGACAGTATTGCAAACCATTTCCTTCGCTTATCAAGATGAGAACCGAGCCAACATTATTGAAATAGACGTTTATTACTCTTTGTCACCTTTCACACAAAAACTGACAGATGCCAGACACCGAACCAATGGCAGAAGAGGGTAGCACATACACGGAAAAAAGCACCGTTTCTACATGGGGGGAAGACAACAAAGTCATGAAGAAAACATTTACAATCAAAACATGCATACCAAATGTGGTTAATAAAGAATGCCACACGAGATGAAAACGCTAACTATTAAAGATATCCTCAATTAATGTTTTGTCCAAAACAGAAGAAAAAAAGAAAAAAAATCTGCAAAAGGATCGTATGTACAATATAAAAGACTGTACACTGTTTCGTATAATACAGGTGTCCCCTCATGTCCCTGGTCTGAACCTGGGCTACGGAGAATGCATTTTTACATTGTACTTCAAACCAATGTGCTGCGTGTACCAGTGGTGCATGTTCTAAACTTGTCATGATCAAAGGATGATGGTACAGCACTCTTTGAAGAGCAAGAAAATGTATTTCTTATGTACAAGATGACTGCAATGTGCACATATTTTGAAACATAAGAAAACACTTTAATCCTGAAATTAAAGGTACGTATTTATGTATTTGCAACACCCAACATCACATGCTACGCATGAAAACGGTATGCTGTCAAAAGAAATCGTGATTATGATATCTTACAACACGAACAAATGACGGATGGAAGGCTAATATGAAATGGGAAAAGGTAGGCAAATAAAGAAAAACATTCATACTAGTCAGGCTCCAGACCTAGTTTTGTGGAAGTCAGGTAAGATACCATTTCACGTGCTGGTCAGAAAGCACTGCATATCACACTGTCATATATGAAGCATGTAACCTCGCAGCAAATATTTGCATCTAGTGCCGAACAAAACAGGACAGAACCCAATGTGCTAGACAGGGACTGCATGTAGGCATAGTTAAAATGCTAGAACCCTTTAGGTACACTAGGGAGTATGCACTTAATATTCCATACTTATCCCTAGGCAAATACATTCAACCGAATAACTATACCAGGAAATACTGCAATGAAACCCTGCACACAAGAGAAAGGGGTTTAATGATACTAGGAAAAAGGAAGGCATCGAAATTAACCTAAGATGCAGTCAGTTTGAGCTACCTGTCTTAGCAGGGCCACAAACCCAGTCCTCCTAGTTTTGTTGGCAATTGCAAGCAGAGCATAAAAGAAGGTGCCAAATATATACTCATACCAGATTCCTTTCAGGTTCCTACTTACACCTTTTAATTACTCCACTGCACGGATATTTCATCAGTGCAGGACCACAAAAACAGGCATGCACATAGTTTCACTGCTGCACACACAAAAATTCGGCATACAGCCCTGCACACGTACACAAGTAATGTGCATTATACACAAGTTGCTACGGACTGAAAGGAGTTGAAAAAGATATAGATGACTCGAAAACTTCTGTCAGCAAAATGACCCCTAAAGCAATAGAAGGAGATGTTAGCTTCGGTGTATATTTTATTGACTTAGGAGGCCATATTCCTTACTGCTTCGAGCTCCCACGGCAACGTCTTCATGACACAGAATGCGTATTGTACAGACAAAGAGTTAAAGTAAAGTATACATAACAGACCACAGGTGTAGCATGGAGCCCGATACCACTCCGGGTAATCATTATCAGACGCCGAGTCCCCCGTACTTTGTTACTTCGTCTAGGATGCTGCAAAAGAACCGGCTTGGCATACATTACAAAATGTGTGACGTAATCTTGACAGAAATAGTGCGTCGATAGAAAATGCCCCAACACATAACCAGAGTTTCAAAGAGTTCTAGTTGCCTGGTGAAAAAAGAAAAATGCAGAAAATGGGGTACAAGCACTAGCACATCCTTGATGTTTTGCAACCACATCTTTACACAAGCACTTTTGATTTCTTGTGAGACGCCACACAGTTTTTGCACAAGGAAACACGACGGATTATGCCTGTCAACGAAACATTGCGCAAACTGCACTACTTACGCATTATGGCACGTGGGGTTTAGTCGTGCGCAATTTCCTTGTGCACTCTCAACACAAGCTCAGTTTCCTTTGCATAAGTGCCATGCCCCACAGTCTGGTACACTTCACAGAATGTTATCCAGGTGTCCTTCAAACAGGTTATACAGGCTCCCATCACAAACATGTTGCAGCTCAAAGTCTGCTCAAACAACTTCAGCCAAGGCTGTGTCATCTTGGCTCGCCTGCACCACCATGGCGGAGTGATCCATGGCCAAGAGAGCCTGCACGGTTTCAATGGGGATACTCCCGTCACTGGGAACTTGGAGAGTGGTCGTTCCGTCCGGATTCTGCATGATCACCACGTTGCCCAGTGCAGTGGTGGTCTCCTCCTCAGCCTCCGCTTCTGTGCCTCCGGTAAACTGTACGAGGCCACCTTCGCCGTCTTCGTAAGCGCTTATGATTTGTCCGTCGGGAAGGAGGTACTGCCGGACTACAGCACTGCCCTCAGGAACTGCGTCTTCTCCCGCACACACCACCTGCAGCATAAAAGCCGTGCCTCATTACAACGCAGTGGTCTGCATGGCAGAACAGCACCGGACTACGGGATATTACGGCATTAGGAGTATACTACAGAGGCTGGTCACTGCAACATTCACGAGCAAGCTAATGGATCTTTGTAAATAAATTGCTAGCTTGCTGTCACAGTACTGTTTACAGTCAGTGAACTATGGACGGTGCTCTCTTCAGCAGACACAAGTTGCCACTGTTAACAACCTCAACACAACTGGCCAAAAGCGTGCTTCTCCTCCTCTACGACTTTGAGATGTAATTATGAGGGCACATATTTGTAACCTAGTAAGACATATCTCGCAGTAACATATTACACAGAAATTAAACATGCACTGCCATGAAAAAAACTAGGAAGGAAAAAGAGTTTCCAATTCACAGAAACTGTTTGAATCTTTTCTCAAATGTTTTTCCTCATGGATTATCCATCATCACCAGCTCTATTTCCTTTTAACTCCTCTTTTACAAAGAAGTACACTCCACCAGCCCACCTGTGCAAGCTCATGCTCAGAGTCATCGTCCCCATGACTCTCGACAACTTGTACCATAGTCTCCATCCTGGCAGCATCCGACGACGTCCCATCGCTCGTGCATTCCTGGGCTTCACTGGTCGGGGCTTCGGCCACAATCATCTCGGATTCTGCCTCTCCAGCTTCCACTTGGGCTGACACCTGCTCCTCTGATCCTTGAGGTACCTCGTTCTCATGCATCTCGTCCTGCAATGGCACTGCTTCGGCCGTTGCAGCTTCATGAACAGGTTCAGGCGCCTGAGCTGGAGAAGGTTCGGGCTGCGTCGTCTGCACGACCGGTGAAGACGGGCCTTCAGAAGATGTTACCACCCGAACAAAGTTCCGGTTCAGCAGGGACTGACCCGGAAGAATTTGGATCTGGTCAAAGAAAGCAAAAAAGAATAAAGGGAGGGGGTTACATTCAAAGTCGAGGTTACGGTTGTCGTTCTTGACCAAATCTGTTGAAATTGGCCAGACCTGTCTATTACAGTAAAATCGCATTAATTCAACCCTTGTTAATTCGGAAAGTTTGAACCCCCTACGTGGTCCCGGAAAACACATGTACAAATCTATGGTGTCAGACTCACACTAATTCAGACGCAGTTGGGTTATGAGCGGTTAATTCGAACGAGTCATTACGAACGTTGGGGCTCCACGGACGCTGAACCGCGTGCGCGAGCAGAATCGTGTGCAAAGAGAATTGTGCGCGGACCACGTGGTCCGTCTCAATCTTCTTCCGCACAGCGTGGAGGTAACAGATGCAGCTCGGACTTGTGATGGCCACACCAACGCCAGGAAAGCGACAGAGGTACCAAGCGAAGGACCTGGCAACGAAGGTCGAGATTCTCAAGGCATTGAAAGATGGCATCTCTCGAGAGAATATCATGCAGAAGTACGACGTGAAGAAGAATGCCCTTGCCAAGTAGGTGAAAAATACGGAGCAGATTCTTAAAGCCTATGACAGCGAGAGGTTTGATTCTAAGAGAAAAAGGCTGCGAACGGTGGCTCATCCGAAGCTGGAGGAAGCTTTGCTTGGCTGGATTGTGGAGGCACACAATGCTCAACTTCCCTTGAGTTGACCCCTCATCTGCCAACAAGCGGAAAAGTACGGGCTGCGAACGGTGGCTCATCCGAAGCTGGAGGAAGCTTTGCTTGGCTGGATTGTGGAGGCACACAATGCTCAACTTCCCTTGAGTGGACCCCTCATCTGCCAACAAGCGGAAAAGTACGGGCTTAGAATGAATACCGACAGCTTCAAGGCATCTGTAGGATGGCTTGAACATTTTCAACAACGACACAGACTTGTCTTCAGAAGTGTATGTGGAGAGAGTGGTGCCGTTGATTAGGAAATCATCGATGACTGGATGAACTTCCAGCTTCAAGAGCACCTAGCCTTGTATGACCTTGCCAATATTTTCAACGGCGATGAAACTGCGTTATTTTTCAAGGCACTACCAGACAAGACAATCGCCCTTCAAAGGGGATGCCTGCCTTGGTGGAAAAAGAAGCAAAGAGAGGGTCACAATCCTCCTTGGTTGTAACATGACAGGAATAGAACGCTTGCTGCTCTTTCTCATGAGAAAAGCGCTGAAGCCGAGGTGTTTCAAGAATGTAAAACACCTTCCATTAGAATACTACACAAATTGGAAGGACTGGATAAGATCAGTATCATGGCTGCACCGGCGGGACCGACGCTTCAGCACCATGAAGCGCAAAGTGCTGCCAATCATTGACAACTGCAACGCACATTCAAAGGTGACAGGTCTGGAGTCTCTGCAGGTTATATTTTTGACTCCGGACACAACTGCTACTCTTCAGCCCATGAATCAGGGGGTTATTCAGTACGTGAAGAGCAAGTACAGGAGGCAAGTGATGGAACGAATGCTGCTATGCACGGAAACAGCGAAACGGTGCGAGATAACACTCTTAGTGCAGCGCACGTCCTGGCAAACGTTTGGAATACTCCTCCTCCCTCAAATCAAACTGTTTCATACATTGCGACCTCGTCCGCAAGCAGTCTGGTGCCATTGACGTTGATTGTTGACGACGATGAAAATGACGAATGCTTCAGATGTGTCTTGCCAGCAGATGTGCAACTGAGGCACTATGTCGCAGTTGACGACGCTGTTGCCATCGCTGGACAACTAACTGACGACAAAATCTTGCAAGACGTGGTTGTTGCTGACGATAAACAAGTGTCGGATGATGAGGACGATGATAGCACATATGACCAGGCTCCACAGTGTTGAATAGTGCAGGAGGCCGCTGAAGCCCTGGCAGTGTTGGGGGATTTTTTTTTGTTCTATGTTGGACAGTGCACGTGCAAGTGACCATTTATCACATTTGCAGAAATACGTGGTTGCTGCACAAGTAACGCACTCAAAACAAGCAACAATCACACAATTCTTTGCTAAATAAAGGTTTCTTGTAATGTGCACGTTTTTCTCTGATTTTCTTTTATTTTTGTTATTTAGACCTTCGGATAATTCTAACACTTTTGCCGGTCCCTTGAGGTTCGAATGAACGCGATTTTACTGTAGAAATCCAGTCATTAAGGGTCACTAAATTGTAGCTCTTTGTGGCGTTAGAAAACACACTGTTTCTTGCTTTTCTAGTAGACACAACCGAAAATGACCGACAGGAAACATCACAGCAGGATTCACAATACTATTTCGCTCACTTTTTGTCCTGGAGTGACGGCGACAAAGCGTAGAGTCTCTGCCGTTTGCTGCAACTGCTGCTGGGCTTGTTCCTGGGTCAGACTCTGCGTCTGCTGCGCCTCGGCCTCTGTGGCAGCTTCTGTCTGTGCTTGTGCCACTCCTCTTGCACCCTCCTCCGCAGCTGCCTGCAATCCAGCAAACTCCAGGTTTTCCAGCATGTTTTCAGAGAGGCTATCGCTGTTCAAGGCTGCCTCCATGATGGCATCACCTCCGTCGGATTTGGAAGTATCCATGTTGACGGCTCCAGCCCTGAAAAAAGTAGTTACACAGCGCTCTACTTCACGTCCACCTTTGCAGCATGCATAACTTCAAGACTAAAACCTCTTCACTTCCCTCCAAAAATATTTAATAACAATGCATTTTGTACATTTGTACCAACATTGCGATTACTGGTAACTTACGGCAAGACAACGAGGCCGTCACTCTCGTCTAACCGCAGACGTTTGTTGGGTGGCAGCGGCTCGCCGTGAAGGGCTGCAACCATCTCCTCAGGAGTGACAAATTCCACAATGCTGGAGTCGCCCAGTACTTCACTGACCCCATGAACGTCTCCTACAGCCAGGACCTCTGCAAGCTCCTTTTCCCCATCTGATGACCTCGTGCGTTTGCGCTGCTGGAGTTGAGGCTGACCAGGAGCATTCTCTTCAAGTACAGCGTAAAGTCCAGTTGAGATCCCAAGAGCATGGGCCACAGCTTCATCTTCAATCTGCATAAAAAAAAAAGCTTTCACTTCTGGAGGAGTGGTTGTCCTCATTACGACCAGCTAGACTGTAGCCACCATGTCAATATTCGCTATATCCAAGGAGATGCCCTGTCTGCAATATTCACTAGGGGCATGACACATCAGATTATGGACTAAAATCCTGTTACACTGGAACAAGGGCATCACTGTCACTGCAGACGACACAAGCTATTACACTCGAAAATGTATGAATCGGTTATGATAGCTGTTCTCAACAGTGAACTGCAAATCAAGCAATTGCTTCAACATTTATTTTTGCAAGCAAAAGCAAACCTTTATTTGGAAGAATTGAAACAGTGGCCAGTGTCACCACCATCTCAAAAGCATAGCGTTAAAAAAAATGAGTGAGCGAGCATCAAGTAAGATGACATAGCCTCTGTAGTAATCTAGTAGGTCACGATTCCGACTCTGATCTGATCTATCAGAAAATTGAGGAAGTTCCCCCACAAACTCTCGGTACTGCAATCAACACTGACCTTCACATATTGGCCACCAGACGGCAGCGTTTCGGCCGGTTCACCATCCTGGTTGACCTCGGCCGATCGCAGACAGTCACGTCCCAGTTTTTGAATCTCACCAAGAAGCTCCTCAAGATTAAGCAGCATGTCAGGGACCTGAGGTCGTGGAGGATCACCCTTTTCACTCTTCATCAGCAAAAACTCCCAAAGGGAAACAGATTCCGCCAGGCGTGGCATGACAATCTCCATCAGCTCTTCGTCAGTGCACACTTTTATTGACTGTAGGGAAAAGACCACCCTGCTACATCAGTCGTGCAATTTTTTCATGTGCCACAAGTACATACATGCCTATACGAGACAAAAAGAACTTTTGCATCTTGTTCGTTTTGCCAAGCTTACCTCCCGCAAGCGTGATTTCCTACGAATGGCTGCCATGTCAGAAAACCGGTGCCGAGTTGGGCCAGCCTGGGCACCTGTGTTGGCTGCAGGGGAGTTTTGGGCGATTCCTGACATCGAGCTGTTAGAATTTTCATCTGCAAAATGGACAACACGAGGAGGATAAGAAAGACTTAAGGTCAGAAAGGACAATTGCTACATTTACTTCTTTATTATCCATATATGGATAAAGGAACTGCAGAAAGAAACCTGAGTATTCAAAATCAACCAACCGTGAGTGCTCATCTCCTCGACGTCAGACGCGTTTCCATGGTCAGGATAGAGACGGAAGTGCCTGGCAAGACTGGCCCTTCCGATATACTGTTTCCCACAGGAACCGCACTTGTAGTTTCGAGGACGTCCCCCATGGCCTAGAGCATGAAGATTTATTATGTTTGGCAGTAGTCTGACGTCCATCATGAGAGGCACTCCAAAACATAGGCAGTAAAACATGACATTGACAACAAAAGAAATCACTTCATTGTAAGATGTCTTCTATACAACCAATGAGTATGTCAAGTACCTGTCTTCCTCTCTCGCCTGTCCTCCTCGTCGCTCACTTGATAGTCCGAGTACCCTCCATCAGAGTCATCGTAAGGTTCGTCATCGAAATCCAGGTGGTGGATCCTCTTGTAATCTTTCACCATGTACGATGGGGGCTTTGATATTCGACCAGACCTCGTCCTAGGCCTGTGTTTTTTCTTCTCTTCCTTCTCCTCCCTTGTCAACTCAGGCCCTTCACTCCGATGCTCGTCATCTTCAACCACCCTACGACTCCAACCACGTCCTCGCGGCCTACCCCGGCTGCGGCCCGAGTACCCACCGCGACCGCGACCTGGGGTCTTCGGTGAGGGCGTACCACCTTTAGCACTGAGTTCTGATGGGTAAATGACGCGGTAGATAATACGAGTGTTCGTCTGTGGGTTGAAGACAACTGCACTGCCTCCATTTTGAATCGCGCGGTTAACTTGCTGCTGTTGGAGGACGTGCGCGATCTGTTGAAGCTGCTCCGATGATAAGACTTGTGTGGAGTGATACGTGTTACCCTGTTGAATTATCTGGATCGGGTTTTCTGACGAACCAAGAGGTGCTGTCGTTTGCTTCGGAGGCAAGGATATATGCTGAAAGCTGCTCGTTGACACGGGCTGTATCCTGACCGCGGGAGACGTCGGTGCTTCTTCTTCAGCCGTTTGTGCTGGCTGCTCTTGATCTTGGGTCTCTTCCTCCGGAGGTGCTTCGGCAATGACCTGTGCCCCTCGTGGGATCAAAATTGACTGTCCCGTCACGTTATCCGCAACGAACTCCGTAAGACTTTCGACCAGCGCGCCTTCTGCGTCATTAGTTTGGGCGGGCTCTCCCTGTTGCTCTGGTGGCGGAATATGCTCAACCGCGTCATGGCCTTCGGTACTAGTAGTCCCGTTAACGACATCGGTAAGGGTAACTTGCTGAATACTTTGTCCGCTGCTTACTTGTTGGAGGACACCTTCGGGGATTGTCCCATGCAGTACGGTGACTCCGTCCTCGACGGTGGCGTAAGCAACGGCGACTTGCTCGTACCCTTCAGAGGCCTCTTGAAAAGCTTGCTGCAGGATGTCCGCTGCCGCCACATCACCAGATTCGCTGACCTGCACCTCCTGAACGCTGACTTGCTGCAATTTATTGACCGGGGTGTCGCCAGCTACCATGAGGGTTTGTTGTTGTAAATCAGTGTCCGCCATATTGGGCCGCGAACATTGGGCCTACAAATATGACACCTATATTCGAAAAAACATGTCGAAGGACGGACAGCGAACACTTTTAAAACCGTCCGGCTGATATCTAGCCGAAATAGGAGGAGGAATACAGTCAGGAAGCGGATAAAAGGAAGAGTAAACCTTGTGCGATTTTCTCGAGGCCACCGCCGACATCCGCCATAACACTTTTGCTATTCTTTGCCCTCTTCGCCACACAAAGGCCTCGGTACGAGACCGTTAGATGGCGTCTGCGTCAATAATGGCTTCCCCCGATGTTTTTGCGCACCTCTGCCTATCAGCTAATGACATCGGTATTTTCAGGATCTCTTAAAGCATTTCTCAGCGCTAAGTGCCAAATAGAGTAAGAAACGCGTATGTTATATAAACTTCATTTGGATGTTTGAATTGAGAAGCGAAGTTTACTGATATAAGAGTGGATAACATGATACAAATAATGAGACACCCTTCGATGAAACTTTTGCAGTCATCGCTCTTATATAATGCTACGGCATAGCAATGTTGTCGCCTGGATGAACCTCGGTGGTCCGGGGTGCGGGCTTCAAACCCGTAGCTGACTCGCGTCAGAGTGGTTCGATTCCACCTTCTAGGCGGGAAACACTTTTTGATGTATTCTTCTCTATATGAGGTAATCTCCCTTTTTTCAAAACGAACGAAATCCACTCCCGGTAGCCGCACAAACAAGAAAATAAACTGAAACGTGACGTATGAACTCTAGCATCAGCCATATTTTTTGGTTTTTACGAAGAAAACTTTCTCACATTCTCTTCAAATTTCTACCAAAGGTGAAACTTCAGCCCCCAAACCATACTGCGATAGCCACAGTACACTTTTGTATCCACGAAAATTTCCATAGGTATTTTCCCAAAAGGTGGGGATCTCAATTTTATGGGTAACAGCCAGCATGCAATCAGTGCTTGCCAAACTGAAATTGTTCTCTTTTTTTTATTTCTCAATATATATACACCAAACACAATAAATTCAAACAAATGCACTCTATAAGCTTAAATCAGAAAATAGTGCTTGAGAAACGTCCAGGAGAGCCCAGCTCTCCACAAAATGACTTCCCAGGGTTAAAAGGAAAAAAAAAAAAAAAAAGTATGACGCAGCTGGGATATGAGTGTTATAACACTAGCAAACTGTGTGTTTGAGAATTCTCTACTTCAAATTTCCAACGTGGAGATCCCATGAAAGTTGTTATTCTGCTCGACAAAATCTCATATGACAAACGAAAAGCTCCCAGATGCAGCCTAGGGCTTTATCAACGACCTGCCTAACCCAGCATAGTTGAGTTGAGTGTGCTATATAGTGGAAATGTGAAATTTCTGCTTCTTCCTCTCGGGCTGCTGAAACTCCATTTGTTGTAGTTCCTGGGGCATCCTTTGAGGCATCCTTTGGACCATCTCAGGATGTAGCTTCAATCTCAGGAGAAGTTAAAAAAGGGCTTGAGCACCTATCCAAGCATGGGTGCAACATCTTCCTCTGGCTGCTGTAGTGGATCCATGGACGAGTTCAGCAGACGACGTTCCCGAGCCATGCTTATAATAATGTTCTCCCGTTCGTGGTAGACGCACAGCTTTCTTGTGCAGAGGACGGCTTGGAGTACCCAGCAGACCCAGGAGCTCCAGGCTCCAAACTAGAAAAGATCCATGAACAAGACTCGTGTTAGGAACTACAATGGGCATACTTATTTCGTTCATGTTTATAAAGTGAACAAAGATTAAGTACGAATTAACTAAATACAGCACAAGTGAGATCTAGCATGCCATGCCATCAGCGAAACGGCTATTAGCAGTATTACGTGCAGAACACAGCACATATCTTCACATCATGTGAGGCTGACACTTACCTGGGCTGTTCCAATGTGCATGTAGAATCCCACTGTATCCACATTGTCTGGCTTGCTTATCTGAGTCACGGAGGCATCTTCACAGCTGCAAAAAGTTTTGTAACTGTTTTACGCATGTTTTGCTTGAAGAGCGCTATGCGATGACTGTTACGATACTGCTTTGAACACAGCATGATTATTGCAGAGGAGATTCTGGACTACGGAAGTTACAGCTCAAATCCCTGGTTCCTAAGCTTCTTTTTTTCTTTTTTTTTCCTTTTTCATTCGGTGTTAGCGCCGCAAAGCAACTGTGGCCAAGAGCAGTGGACAGATTGAGACAGGACAGCAGAGAGGAGGGAAGATGGGGGGTTACTGTGCGTTCTGCGCCGGCCTTAAGGGGAACTGTGCCAACATACATCTGGAAAGTCTGAGGGAACCTAGGGAAAGCCCTAGACAGTGTAGCTGGCGGTGGGATTCGAACCCATCCCCTCCCAGTCTACGCATGGAATGAGTGACGCCTTAGCCTAGTCAGTCATGCCGCTGGTGAGTCCTGAGCTAGTGCTAGAACTGTTTATTTTTCCCCAGGTGCGCGAGAAACGCCAGCACACGAGTGAGTTCATGAAAGTTGATGCTTACGCAGGAAATCGCTGTGTAATAGCATGGCACCAGGTCCGGAATCCGTCTGAGACGAGTATGGACATTGTCAAGACCAACAGCATGACGCCAATGCTAACAACACAATCAACGAACGCTGACAGGAACGAGCTGTAATGACACACAAAGCGTTATGACTGGCCGCAAAAGTGATAGACTTATGTGCTACGGATTACAAAGTAGTCGCACCTGTCCGTATCTTTATACAGGAATATGGCCATCCTCACTAGCTGAAGGAATGAAACTAATAGCATTACCCCACCGATTACGAGAGTGAACATGCAGTAGGAAGGGGATGCCCAATTTGCAATGAAGTGCCCGTCATCGCTATCAAAAGTTCCTGTCGTGTACAGCAGACAGTGGCCGTTGAAGTTGTAAACATGGATCGACGTTGATACTATCGTGCACAGGGACAGAATGAGGGTGCAGGCGTAGCAAGTCGCTTGAGTTAGCACCAGTATGTTTCCCAAACCCATAACTGGGAATTGTTCTATGGATGGTCACCCCGTTAAAGACGATGGCTTCACGCTGGGCGTCTACGTTTGACAGGTGACATTAGTCTATGTGACTATCGCAATAACCAGACTTCCTTTGTGATCCAAATATTTTTTCTTCAATTGTCTGGGAAATATGTACAAGTGAAACCATTACAAGCGCACACACTCAGCACATCAGACACCAAAGCAGACTCCACGTGGATTGGACTGGATACTTTTAAGCAATGCAGGATATGGCAGATTTTTTTTCTCAGCGATGACAGCGTAGTGCGTAGATCTTTATTCTGAAAATTCTGCAGAGTCGACGAAGAATGTTTTGATTATTTTTAGAAGCCTCACGGCCTCACCTGGCCTCACTACAAGTACAGAGAGAGAGAGAGAGAGAAAAAAAAAAAGACGAGCAAACAAGCCGCTGGTGGCGCTTTCATCGCTCCGGGTTGTCGGTTGTGTGTTTGCCCGTTGTTTACTATTTCGTTTGCGGGGAAAAAAAATATATTATACAGTGAGGTAAGCCTGAATTTTGTGCTGTGTCCCATGACTTAACGATCCGGACTCGCAGTTCTGGAGTAAAGCGTCATCCCAGTAGCTATTTAAGGATTTTCTTCGATTTATTTTGCAACCCTGTTGTGTATCGAGGCTTATGGCCCCGCCATTTGATTAAAACCACTACTCTAAAATCCAGCGAATCTTACTACAGTTTTGCACTTTAAATAAGGCTATCAATTAATTTCTTCTGTATCATGCCCGGATATTGATTTAGCACGTCCATTTTAACTTTGTGCGATGGAAATCGCAGGCTAGGTATTGTGCGAATGGCCCTTACATCCAGCACCCCTTCAAATGCTATCGCGAAAATACTATTCATCGTTTTCAGCATGCATTTTGCAAATTAAATATTGCAGCTTATGTGACAATAAACAGTTTGTATGTATTTGTTTTGGTAGTTTCTGAATCTGCGCAAAATTTGGCATCGCCGTGTTTCAGTGGTCCGAACCCTTGGTCCGGTACTTGTGCATCAGGAATGGCCAGGAAGTGTGTGTTGCCCCATTATCATTGCGTAACAATACTGTATTCGTTGCGTCAAGACACTATATGAGCCCACGGCCCCTTTACTAGTACCCAACCCCGATAAAAGCAAGAGGAACTGATAACCACAGGAAGTCAAAGCTCGATTAGTGTGAAGAGGCTGTCCTCTGCGTATTTTGCATGAACGAAGTGTAGTGTTGCTCATTGACACCTGTGTGATCAGGAGTCTCCTAGATAGGAGATATTTACTGTAGCAGTTTAGTATGAATCTTTGCAGTTTACACGACAGCAAATCATTTGGCACCTTTCACTGTATCATTTCATGTCTTTTGTTTTAAATCGAAGCTCATTTCCTTCAGATCAGCCATGCACGCGTCCAAGACAGAAACTGCAAGCACCAACAATGAAGACTCCAAGAGTATGTCCCCCTTTCTTCCATTTATAACCCGTTCTCCCCACTCTAGCACACAAAGGCACTGCCACATTCCGCATACAAACGGGGAATGTGGCCACCTGTTCGATGTGGCCGGCTCGGCCCCCGTTTTCAAGGTGTGTGTGACGCAAGTGTGAGCTCGCAGGTCGCAAAGAGAGTCGGAATGCTCTGGTCCCTTTTTGTTTAGTGTGTGTCTCCTCTCTTTTTTCCGTTGTGCCTCGCTTGTCGGCATTCTGACGATGCTCCGCCCACAACAGTGTGCCGCCGTGCCACCCTTAGCAAATGGAGCATGGGTTCTAGTAAGCTAACGAGTCAGGTAATGAACGACGACGCGCTCGACTCTTTTATTAATCGGCAAGGGCGAATGGTGACATGATTGGCCGTGCCTAATCCCGGCCCTGGTGTGTGTCTGTGTGTGCTTGTTGCAGGTGGGGACTCCAAGGGCAAGGGGGATACCACGACCACGGAATTGGAGAAGTACTGGCAAGTGGTGCGCAGCAACCCAGCCGATTTTACAGGATGGACATATCTGCTGCAGTTTGTAGAGCAAGAGGTGAGGAATATACAGTAATCTTTTGTAAGGTTATATGCATCATTGATGTCAGTGCATAACTGGGGTTAAAAATGAAAGTGCAGGTATTAAACAAATGCACTCATCTTAGGGGAAATTTTTATATGAGATGCAACAGTATCAAGGGATGCTCAGTACACATCATGCATGGCAAGGTGGTGGGTTCGAATCCCACTGCCGGCTGTGCTGTCTGGGGGTTTTCCCTGGGTTTCCTACAGACTTTCCAGACATGTGTCGGTTCCCATTGAAGTCACCCAGGACACCCACAAACAACCCTGTCACCTGCTCCTTCCTAGTCTCCAGTGTCCGTCTGTATGCTGCTCGTGCCACAGTTGCCTTGCGGCGCTAACACCGAATTAAAAAATAAATAAATAATTAACTGAACAGTGAAACAGTTTGTGTACACTTGCACCAGTTGACTTGAAATTGTGCTCATTAGGTCTATACTTTCCTTTTAGAACAACTTGACTGCTGCACGGGAGGCCTTCGATAAGTTCTTTTCCTACTACCCTTACTGCTATGGCTACTGGAAGAAGTATGCCGACATGGAGAAAAAATTGGACTCCATCTCGAAAGCGGAAGAGGTGGGTGTCTGACGTCGAACAGTGGCGGGTGAGGGTTGGCATGCACAGCCATGGGGAACACGGCCAGTAGTGTAAATAAACGCGCACCAAGAGTCGCTTGTGCAGGACCGCGAAAACTCAAGGTCTTTGTCTTGCAGACTGTATTGAAGGAACAACTACCTCTGGGGGTCGTGTCACAATGATAGTGGACTGAACCACTGGGAGATGGACAAGTGTCTCAGCATTTTGATTGGTCTGAGTTGGTTGCCTCCAATAGAATGGCTTTCTGTTGCAACTGTGTCACATACCGTGGTCATAAGAGGAGGGTTTCTGATGAAGGTCACTGGTTGGTTTTCAGACCTTCGAGCGCGGGGTGGCGGCCATTCCGCTGAGTGTGGACCTCTGGATTCATTACATCAACTTTGTGAAGACTCATTTCAAAGATGAAGATTACTACTATGTCAAGGTTAAGAAGTGAGTGCAGTTGATTGGAGGTCTGGTTGAAATTGAGTTCTGTGGCTTGGGGGGGGGGGGTGCATAAGGCAGGAAGGGATGTCGTCTGTCTGTCTGTGCAGTTGTAGCCTCGTTTCAAACTAGAGTGAGGAGAACACAGTGGCAGTGAGGTAGATACTGGGACATTTAAGCTTAGGGTTGAGCGACTGCGTTACGAAGGTTTTCTTGTTGCCTGCAGCCTGTTTGAACGGGCAATCGAATCATCGGGGCAGGACTTTCGTTCAGACCGCCTGTGGGACATGTTTGTCACCTGGGAACAGGAGAACAAGAACCTCAAGGAGGTAACTGCCATCTACGAGCGGGTCCTGCAAGTTCCAACGCAATTGTATGGACACCACTTTGAAAAGTAAGTTTTATAAAACATTCTTGTTTGCAAGGATGCGCAGTAAAATCCCTGTCACTCAGTCATAAAAAAGAGAGTGGAACGAAAAAAAAAACAAATAGCCAACAAGTTTTTTGAGGCAAAAGGACAAGGGTACACAGGAAGTGCTGGGACATGTTTTGGGATGCAAAAAGAACTGAGTTAACCAATATTTCGTGATAGGTGAGTTTGTCGCGATGTACTGGATGCCTCATTGTTGTCAACTGCCACAGGTTCAAGTTGACAAAAAAAAATTGCCATTGCATTCCTTTGTTGTTACCTGTTCTGAGGCTCCTGAGTTGATGTTATCCTTCTCCGTAACAGGTTGCATACAAATCCTATTCTTGTTGTTTGGTAGTGTAATGCGGCGCGGTGTAGTGTTTCATGTGGTATGCTCTTTTCAGGTTCCAGGAACATGTCAAATCTCACGCCCCTAAAGACATCCTGTCCACAGACGAGTTCCTAGCCCTGCGTCAGCAGTACATGGAGTCCATGGGTAAGAGTGCAGGAGGTACGGGAGACGACAGTTCTCACATGGAGCTTGACGACGACGATGGGGAAGCACCACCACCAGGGGTAGACGACGCGCTACCTCCCGGTGTGGATGACCCAAGTCAAGACAAGGAAGATACCAAAGCACTGGTACAAATTGTTTGCTCTGTAGTAGAATTGAGGAAGCTATGATGGCCGATTGTTTAGTGCCCAGTAGCTATGCTGAATGTAGTGAATCCTCTGTGGCAAAGAACAGCAAAGGGTGTAGTTAGCTGTGCTTGTGGGCTTGATTGCTCATTGAGTTTGCTCATGGAACTGCAGTGTGTAATGTGGCTTTGGTGAATTGCGCAGAAGAACGACAACGAGGCCAAGTACATCCGTGACAAAGTCGTTGAGAAGCGCCGTGTTCTGTTCAAGGCCAACGAGGAAGAGGTGGGCCGCCGCTGGGCCTTTGAGGAAGGGGTAAGAAAGTTGTAGGCTAATCTCCTGTTTCGCTATGAATGTTTCCTTGTTGAGGAAATACAGAGTGAAGTTTTAACTATATTGCGCTTAGCTCACGAATTGTTGAAGTAAATGAGTGTGAATGAATGCAGATAAAGCGGCCATACTTTCACGTGAAGCCCCTGGAGAGGTCGCAGCTGAAGAACTGGCGAGACTACCTGGACTTTGAAATTGCAAATGGCAACACTGCTCGTACCATTATTCTGTTTGAGCGATGCATGATAGCCTGCGCACTTTATGAGGACATGTGGATAAAGGTACAGACCAGAGGAGTGCAGGGACCTCTTTTGTCAAACTTTGTCGTGTGACAGTTTTTTTTTTTTTTAGTACGTAAAATACTTGGACAAGGCAGACCCGGAGCGTGTGAACGACGTTTTCCGCCGCGCCTGCACAATCCATTTGATGCGTAAACCTAACATCAATTTGGCTTGGGCTGCTTATGAAGAGAAAAAAGGTAATGATACAAATTTTTTAACTTTAAAGTGCTCATTAGAGTACTTTCAAGGAGCTGATCTCCGTGCTGTTAAAGAAGTTTGGCAGTGTTTAAGTTGCACACTTTAGAATAATCTTGACAAAGACAGAATTGTTGATCTAGGTCGTTACGACGAAGCTGTGGAGGTTCTCGCTGGAGTCCAGGAGCGCATTCCGGACCTGCTGGAGGCAACGCTGCGTCGCGTCAATATGGAAAGGCGTCGCAGTAATTCGGACAAGGTTGAGGAGCTTTACAAGGAACTGATGGCCAAGGCAGCCTCGGACCGCATGGCTGCACACTTTGCTTGCAAACTGGCTCGTTTTATTGCCAAGGTAAATTGTTGAACTTGTATGCTTTGCTGAGCATAGCATAGTGGCAGCCTTCAGAGTGAAGACAGTTAACAGAATCCCTTCTGTGGCACACAGGTACGGTTGAACCTGGAAGGCGCAGCCGAGGTCCTAAAGGAGGCATTGAAGCGGGACCCAGTAAGTTCACGTCGTGACTTCTCTC
>JARGYV010085521.1:23712-51230 GCA_029532675.1 Ornithodoros moubata
TTTTTTTTGTCTTGTTACTTCACACTGAGTCTTTTTGTCTGTCTAGACAAATGGCCAGCTGTATATGCAGCTAGCAGACTTGGGCTATCAGAAGAGCCCACCAGATGAGGCCATGGTGCTGGAGGCCTTTGACCAGGCGCTCGTCAGCGACATCAGCCCAAGCGACAAGCTGACGTTCTTGCAGCGGAAGCTGGAGTTCCTCGAGGATTTTGGGGCTGACGTAGAAAAGTTAGCTTTCTTCGATCACTATGTGGCATTAATGTGGTGTCACGAGTGTGACATATCGCGTCTAGTCTTTTTTTTTTTAATGCAATTTTTTCTCCACATTAAAGGATTCAGGAAACATTTGAAGAGTACAACAAGATGTTTAAAATTCAGGCCACAGCCAAGAAACGTGCAGCAGAGTAAGCTTCCCTACCTGCAGGCTTGTGTGGGATTCTATAGGTCCTGTCTACCTTTACAGGGACGATGCTGCTGGAGGGGAAAAGAAGGCCAAAGCTGAAGTTAATGGTGGAAGTGTGGCAACAACAACCACTGCAGCTGCGACTACTGTGGCATCTGCCACAGCGACAACGGACCCTTCTGCACAGTACAATTATGCGCAGTCGTGGGGAAGTTATCCACAGGTGAGGCCTTGAAGCTGCTCAGTAGATTTACATGGCCTGGCCTGTTTTAATTTGAGTTGTGCTGTAATTACTGGAGAATTACATTTGTGAACTACACAATTGTGTTTCAGGCCTATGGGTACCAGCAGCAGTGGAACACGTATCCCGCCACGACATACTACCCGACGCATTGATCCCAGTCAACGTATTCCATTGCCTTGGTGCATCATGAGTCAAAGGTTGAAATGTATCTCAGAGTATCAACACGGCAGCAGATGAGAGTCATGGCAGCACTTTTGTTTTATTACGTACGTTTGTCCGTCGTTTTGGAGGCGGCCACCATGAAATAGTCGGCTAGGTGAGGTAGTCTGATTCCATTGGTTTTGTGTTGCATTGAGGTGCCAGATTCAAAGTTCCGCAGTGTCTTGTGCGAAAGACCGTCTGACGTAAAAGCCTGCCACTCTTGTTTGCTTCTGTGTTTATATCCTAGAACATGGCTCCTTCAGGGACTCCAGATGTGCCTGTGGGTATTCACTTGATCACTCATCTCCTGCTCTTTCTTTACTCTCATGTTTCTTGTGTTTATTTGGAATGAAGGCCACTGAAAGAGGAGGACCTGCATTGGGCATTGTAAATAGCAGTTCCTCTCTATCTGGACATTTTTTTCTTTTTATTGCTGTGTTGAGTGTCTGTATAAATTCCACAAAAAATAAAAATAAAACCATTTGTGTGAACAGTGTTTGTGCTGTGTAGCTTGCTCATTTAGTGACATGGGATACCCACACAAATACGTCAGTCCACCTTCACAAACAACAAACAAATAAAGTGAGTCAACACATACCTGAGGGTCATGGCTACCTCCAACATTTACTTAAGCTGTATGCTGGGCACTGGTATAATGCTTAATTAACACTCTCCTTCAAATCTTTTCTGAGTAATTATATGATCTTTGTTAATCTTGGCAGCTAACATTGCCTGGAATGCAACACCCTCTAGTTGAAGCCGGCATAATGCTGCACAATTTGTGCCCTTCACTAAATTCATAAATATGTATTCTCTCATTAATCTCACCAAGCCAAATGAAAGAACTGTCTCTTATTGCTCTCAATAGTGTGAACAGAAAGATACTAAGTATAACTTAATACAGTAGGAAAATTCAGAACAGGCTACTTTTGTCATTCTGTATCAGTTTTTAATATGACATTATGTGCTTCACTCTTGAGAGCCATGCTTCACATTGTTTTGCATCACTAGTCCTGGGCTTCCTCATGCATGCCATCCTTTTACAAAGGCTCCCCTTAAGATGCAGTGGAGAATTCCAACCCATCATTCACCCTCATCGCTGAGCTCAAATCCAGGTATGAAATTGCAACTTTTATGGCAAAAAACTAAGTTTATTACCACTAATATAGCACTACAAAACAAACTACAACTATATTTACACACGGACACTTTTATACTTCTGTTAATGGAGAATTCACATGATTGGGAATAGGAAGGTTACAAAGTCTCTGAAAGCATTCAACACGAGAAAAGGTTTTGAGCACTCGAAACGGCAAGCCTGCTCCGTCGGCCGGCAAAACGTCGGGTGCCGACAGTGTGCAGACGTCGTGATTTGCCACGGGTTATGTACAACGAGCTCGTCTTTTGTGTGACGAAAGAGTTACACACTGTTGAATCCTTCGATATGCACACACACGCACATGGCACATGATTGCTGCATGGAAAAAATCACAATCACAAGCATTTATGTACAGATAGTTACACACTCCCTCAAACTGCATAGTTTTCATGCTACTTTACGGGAGGACTTTTTCTTTGAGAGCTGTTTGGGCTGCCTGTATCGTTATTTCCACATTCTATCCATTAAGCAATTGCTAGGTAAGGAAGGAAAATGTTTGAGTAAATGATTGGCGGTCTCGATTAACCACTTCCGAATCTAGTGCCCCGAAGACTAAGGCAGCTGTCGTTTGTTCACAACAAAAAGACAGAAAAAAAAACAATAATCGAGCATCACTTTTGTTCTCCAACAACTTATTATTGTCAACTACAGTTGATTTTATTGTACATCATCAGCACAACGCAGTCATGCTAGTTCTTAAAGCTTTGTCACCGCAGAACTAGAACAGTTTTTTTGTCAATTTTCTTCTGTCTTCATACTATTAAGTTAACAAGTATTAATGCCAATAGGTGCACTGAATGTATTACATAAATCTCTATATTTTCCTCGATTCTCGACATGCTAACTGATTCTGAATGAGATGCCAGAATAATACAGACAGCTACTCAGGGGATGTGATAACACACCGTGGTGTTAAAACACATTGTTTATAGCTAATTCAGCACCATCAGTGGCTCCTGCCAAGTAATACATGGGCATTGCACACACAATCCTGGGAAAAGGCTGCAAAAAATTATGCATCAAAGCCTTTGGGTGGCATCCATCACAATCATCTAATAACGTGTGTTCATCACAAATATCTGCATGCCAACAAATTCAGACCGAAAGGTTACATTAAAAATTTTGTTCCAGTCACCATTTGTGAAATTATAGTTTTCTTATATACTTAAACTAAAAACTCAACCTTTTAATTCTCAACCCAGATGCCACCATCATGATTCACCACTATTTCAGTTCCAGCAGGTGCAATGAGGTTAGAACTCAAGTCACATTCAGTGAAGATAACCGGTATATCTGCATTGTGTCTGAACTAGAGGCATACATACAAGTCTGTACAGATGAACAAAAAAGCAAAATGAGTTGTGGCACCACTCTAGTGATCTCTCAGGCCTGTAAAATAGTAACATCAACAATGCAAACAAAAACAATGAAGAGGAGCTTGCACTAAGAGCGATAAGAAGCCTAAAAAATATGCAACAAAGGAAGATATAACTTAACAACAAAACATACTTTCGCAGAAATAACTTAGGATAAAAGCACGGTTGAAGAAAATAAATACATTCCCCGCAAAGCCCACCACCTGCAAAACCTGACCTGCTGTGTTATCTTTTGCATGAGGTCGTGTTCAAAAAAAATTCCTGAGAAAAGCTCTTAAATTAGGTACAGGAATATGTGTACAAAACACTCAACAGTCCACATTCATCAAGGTCAGCAACAACAAAGTTCTATAAAAATGTCTGCAGGTTGTGCCTGGATAAGTTGCCACATTTGCTGTGAACAGCTGTTAACCACTCTATGCAGAACAGTTGTACCACCTGCATCACATATGCTCCCTCAATGAGCAGGAGTTGCCTAGGCTGCCTTGCCAATGCTACGAAGCAGTGATCAATGAAAAGTGAGACCAGAGAATAAGCGGTCTTGTAGGGCTTCCTTTCTACCACTTAATCTCACAAAGCGTAGTAATACGTGGAACTTGTTGCAGCTTTTGATACACCGGCAGTCCTCAAAATGTGGAAGCTTACTTGGGAACAACCTGTATGACGTGGGTCAGAGTAAGATGGCAGCATCACTGTGAGATGACGATGATGATAACCATGATATTACACACAGAAAATACACATACGGCTCATGTTGCGTCAATTTTACCAAGATTTTGCGAGTCGCTTGTCTTAGGAACTAAATCTATTCGTGGCCAGTGTAGCTCTCCCACAACCCCAGTCCTTCTTTCCTTCCTTCGTAACACCATTCCTTTCTTTTCTGACAACACCTTAGAGCAGGGCAAAGTCTCACATCTTTGGTATTTCCCAGTTCTTGCACCTCATTCCAATACTGATCAGTGCGTACATGCAAATGCAATGCAAATCGTGTGAAACAAGAATGAAAACACTCATCCATGCCGTAAGACAAGTCTGTAGTGTAGTGTATTAGCGCGGCATGGCTGCAGTCTGTCTGGGGCAATATGTTAGGCAATGACATATCTTGCTGCAATTGCTGCTAGTGAATAGGAAGTTGCAATACTCAACCCTCCATAATGGCTAAAATCGAGTACCCAGACAGAGCATGCAAGGAACCACACAACAGAATTCCTTCAACTCTGGCTGGCCTTATAGCACGACTGTGAAACTAAAATAATGACACGATTGTACAAAATGAATTGACCATTGGCTATGTAGAAATATCTGTGCACCAGGAACTTGTCAGCTTCCTAAGACAGATTTCCTGACATCCTAGTCTTTGTTAGCAACAGCCATGTTATGCTGTCAGCAGACATGGCAGCCAAGATTGCAGAGGTGCTCCAGAACTGTAGGCTGAAACAGAATGGTCTTACGACACGGATTCCTCACCGCAGCTTTCTGCCTTTCATGACAAGTCTGTACACAACACGGTGAAATGAAGACATGTCCAAAGAGATTCCAGAAAGAGAAGGGCTGCCACAGTGGAGTATGTGTTTGCTTTGAGCACAACAGCTTGTCTTTTCACACAACACGACATCGCGCTAATCTCGTGCTCGGGAATCTCCCAGAAAGTGGTGGCCACAACACGCATCAATCTCTGTGCCCAGCACAGTCCCTGGCATCGTTTCGTATCAGTTGGAGAATCTCACACTGTCAACTGGTAACAGTCACGTGCCTGGTTATCATAGTCAAACATACTGTCTGGATGTTGGTGGAAAACAGAACAGAATATTTCTTCACTCCTTGCATCGAGTCGAACTGATTTGGCAGTTGGCAGGAAACAAAGGACATATTAGTAGAGACTTATAATGTAATCTATGCAGCTCATGATGCTAAACAGCAGATTGCAGCCTGGGTCTTTTGTACAAGACACTTTTCTTAGTAGGGACTAGCAAGCGGATTTTAAGAGTTGATAAGATTGTGCAGTAATATGACAGCTCGGATGACTTTTATAATAGAATTTAGACAACGTTCCCCTACTGCACTTTGCATTAAGTAGTCAATCCTGCTTTCCGCAGTGCTATTTTTTTATCGAAAACAGATAAAGATTTTAAATTCTGCTAGTTCTTCTGCAAAGCTACAATGTAGGAAATGCCATGCAGTTGCTTGCTTGCATAGGACAGCTGAAATTCTCCCCAGAAACTGATCAAAACCTGCAAAAACTTCAGGATAAGGTAAGGTAAGGTAAAAAAACAAGGTATCCTGTCAGTGTTGCCAATTTAATGTACAAATTAATTTTGCTTTCTGTTTATTGGCTTTTGTAGTTTCAGGTGCTCGTGTTTACAGTTTGGCCCACCCCTGTAGTAATGCCCTTGGGCCTTTGAGGTATATATAAATATGAATGAGAAGATTAGATTTTGTGTGTCCTTTGCTCATATTATAAAGGAATGCACACCACAACGACAGTTTCAAAGACTACGAACGTATCTTCTTGGAACAAGCATTTCCGTATCCTGCGCTGTACTTTGTTCGGAATAATAAATGCTCAGAATTTAACTTAAAAAAAAAAAAAGAAAACTGCCTAGCTCAGCTCAGGAATGCTGGAAATGCTGCACACCAGCAAACACCTGTGCATATGTTCTCTAAAAGGCTAACTTCTTGAACACTCGTGCAAGAGAAAGTCTGCCAACAGTTTCTGGTGATAAGATAAACCCCTCATGTGTTTCAGCCCAAATGTGAGAACTGCACAGCACAGCAGAATGGTTTGGCACGTTTTGCTGTGTTACAATAGCTACACCAGAAATAACACCTCAGCCCAGGCACACTTATTTGTCTCATCTCAGATCTTTTGTCCTGCCTACTGCCAAATCATTACAGCTTGGTGCAAGTTTTCTACCAAGGTTTTTATCTCCACATTTCCATGCTTTTCGACATGATCATCAGAAAAATGGCTGTACACAATGTTTGGCCGACATTTCTTGTTCCGCTTGGGCCCCCTACATGTAACATCTAATAACGCTACTCAGTAGCTCATAGGTAGTGTTTAGAAAAACATGATTTCTTTTTCTTCATTCTTTCAAATTCTTTAAAACATTATGCATCGTACTGTGTGATGCATGAAAAGATGCCTGAAATTGCAGCAGAGACAACAACAACAGTATTCTGCAGTAAAATAGAAAAAAAAAAAAAAAGGAAAAGGAGGGGACGCTTTTGTCACAGAAGGAAAACAACCGGTGAGAAAAAATGTTGATGAAAATCTTCTGTGGACAACTTATGTTCAGCCGCATTCTTCCGATTGCAGCCGAACATGAAATCTCACACATCTACCTACAAGGCAGAGCTCTTTCTCCGAAGACTTATACCTCTCAGCTACTAGAAGACCAACTGTTTGCCTCCAGCATGCTTCGACTTTCTCGGCAACGCAAACTGCTTGGTCCTACACAGAATCACCTTTGTGTCTTCTGTATGCAGCACCCGCCACTGCATCTTCACCATGTTGTCGCACGACGGACTGTCGTCTTCGTCGTTCCAGTCGTAGACGTCGAATGATGACGACGACCCGCCTCCTCCTCTCCCACCTTTTGTTGAGGTTGCCGCGCTGGATTTCTCCTTTGGTGTCGATGGCGGAGGAGGGCTCATCAACGACGAGCTCTGTTTCCTCGCTGGTGTAAAACGAAGTTTGAGTCCCACACCTCTCCGTGTTCGCTCCACAGTCCACCGGTTCGGATTGTTCTCTGCGAGTCCGTTGCTTGAGGGGTCTTCGTCGAGCGACGTTCCTCGACTGTTTCGTCTCCGTGGAACTTTCGAACAGGACGGTTCGGATTGAGTGTGCGTTGTAAGTTCCAAAGGCGACGATGAGCTCTCCACGGATGGTGGTGGACCCTGAGCCTGGGGGACCTCTGTAGATCCAAACTGCCACGGGTCGGGTGGAGGGCCTTCTGGGTAATAGTGTGGTACTTGTCGCGAAGCATAACCCGCCACTTCTGCCGCTCGTTCCACATTTTCTTTATTGCTGTCAATGCTGCGCGTACCGCCACGACGTGTGGGGTCATCTTCTGTTTCATCACATATACTATGGAGGAGGTTTTGAAGTCCAAAAGAAAAGTCTGGCTGCGGCATTTCACTCGTAAACATCGAGTCTTGATGAGGTTGGTCCAGGAAGCTGAAGTTCTCTAACGGCAAATGGCTCGTCACTGGTGGTGGAGGCGGTGCCGGATTACCATCCAGTTTCGGTAACCAACACTGAGGCTGGTGGGGTGCCTCTTCCTTGTCCGGAAGGTACGGCTGATGTGGAATCCCAGGATGATGGTGCGGATGCGTATAATCTCGCGCAAAGCCATCTGTCATGTGGCTAGTCCGAGAAAAGTCCAGTGGGACCGCAGTTGCAGATTCAGGAAGACCTGGGTGTGGGATCATACCAGGATGTACAGGTGGGATTTCCTCTTCCATCGGTTCTTGCTTCACCATAACCGGTGCCTCAAACCCAGGTCTTCCACGATATGCGCTTAGCATTGACAGGTGATGCTCGTGATGTCGAGCACCAAGATATGCAGAAGGATGCATACTGTCACCGTTCACAATCTTCTCGCCATTGTCGGCATTTCCCATAAAATCCTCGATTGTCGGGAAAGAGTCTATGAGTTCTTTTACGCATTCGAAGCTGTCTTCCCCAAACTCTTTGTGTTGAATTGTGATGTGCTGCTGCAGATTATAAAAATAACCATTGCACACCTCACAGTACTGCTGCTTTGGAAGACCTTTCGAAGCGTTGTTGTCCTTCACTTCTTTAGACACAGTCACTGAATCATCTGAAGAATTTTTCTGCCCTTCCTGTCTATTCTCCTGCGTCTTCTTTAGCTGCACATACCGATCTTGAATAGCTGGATCGTCAAACGGGCTCGCTGGATAGAGTGGGTTCACGTAAACCGAAGGGTCGGACTTGAATACCTTATATATGGGCTTGAACTCCTGCCTTTCGTCCTCGAGTTTCACCAGCGGCCTAGGCAGACGACAGCTTTTACGTTTCCGGGAACTTTCTGCTGGCGGTGGTATATTAAGGTGAACTTCTATCCATCGAAGAAACTGACTCACGTTCCACAGTTTAATTCGCCAGTCTTTGACTTTGTCGAGAACTCCGGTAGACGGAAAGGAACTTTCGCTGTTGTGTTCTTGCCGTTGGACCTTGCTGAGAATCAGCTGGCCACGCGAAAGCGGCAGCGATTCCCGAGGACAAGCAAGTTTCGTCGGGTCCTGATCTGTGATCACAAAGCTTATGGAATCGTCCAAGAATTTGGCGACTTTCCCGCCGAGCACGTCAATATTCTGTAATATCTCCGCCTCGTCAACTTTGACGCGATTAATCCAAATGAAGAGCGTACAACCGAGCAGAGGTCTTTCTTGGTCTCGGTTTGCGGTCAGATTTCGCCAGGATGTCCACTGTGTGCCATCCCATACCCAGCCATAGTCCCCGACTTTAAACGTCATTTTCCCATACGGGAACGGGTAGAATTATCCATCCGGACGCTCCGGGAAGCCTTCGTTGATGCACTGAAGACACAAAATCGGTCGCAGTCATGCACAAGCAGAGACACCGATGAAAATCAGACTTTTCCGTCTGACAAACATCTGTTGGAAGGCATCACATCACTCGAAGTTGGGGATCGAGGGCTCGTAGCTGCTCGAAGCATTGGAGTGAAGCTTCGATAAATCAGGCGAGCAGAAACGAAGTACAGCGCTGCCGACGTCCGAGGCTGAGCTTTTGGGTCATTCTTGATATGTTCGGCGAATCCCGAGCAGCAAATTTACTCCAGAGCGCTAAATAAATCATTTTTTCGCTACTCCAGCCATAGAGCTCAAAAACACTAGAGGAGGAGGAGGGGTTCAAATATCTTAACTACTGATTATGGAAAATTGGCATGCCTGCCCTGTGTCAACAATAATTTAACACTTGATTTCGTTTTAAAATTGAAAAAAATTTTTATCGTTCAGAGAATATTCCTCCGTGTGTAATTGCGTACAATGCATGAAAATGATGCGAAACTAAACGCAGAAAAGATTATATTAAGGTACCAAAGAAACACGCCTATACATTTTTATTATAAAATTTAAGATTTCGCGACATAAATATTATTTATTTTTTTAATTAGCAAAATTCGGGTCCTCATCCGGCTGCGTATCTACGGCTGCGTATCTACGGCTGTGTTTGCCGCATTTACGACAGCTTCCGGTTTGGGAATCGACCGACGTTGGTGGTAATTTCTGTGATAGCGGAGTCGTGGTTGGATTATTTTCTAATCTGAGATATAATTTTGTGAATTTGGACAAACGAAGCGTGTTATCTAACTCTGGAGATGGCGGATAACGAACAGAAGGCCATGCAATTGGTCGCGGACGCTGAAAAAAAGCTTAAATCAGCACAAGGGTTCTTCGGATCACTTTTTGGGTAAGACCTTTTTTTAAGGGTTAGCAGTTCTCTTGCCTTCTTCCTGCAAAAGCTCGCTTGTCACTTAGCAGTTGGACGTCTTCCGGCATCTGGGCAACTTTTTGGTGTATGAGCGAATGATGTATGAATGATGTAACTGCGCAACCCGAGAGTAGGAGGTGTCAGCAGATATGTCAGTGTTGTTATTGTAATGTCATTAAAAGCGTGTACTGTTGTTCTCGGTATGAACGGACAAACCGAAAACACACACGTAAACTATTGATGTCTTCCTGCTCTACGTTGGCAGCTAGCCTTTTCCTTGTTAAGGTGTGCAGATGAGCACTATGTGTTATGTACGTTATGGACGCACACTTTGTCTTCACGTCAGGAGCTCGTCTAAGGTCGAAGAGGCATGTGAAATGTATGCACGGGCTGCGAACATGTTCAAGATGGCAAAGAAGTGGAGCGGTATGTTCACCTTTCGTTGCTAAATTTCGCGTGACTACTCCATTAATGGCATTCATGACCGTGATCCAATTTAGCTGTGTTTTTTAAATCATTCCTGCCAAGCCTGTCAGATAACATTGCGATGTATCTGATTGGGCTAATTGTATGTGAAATACAGGCTGTTCAAGAGTAGCTATAGGTAATGAAACCCGAAAATCATGGCTCCCTGCCTTTCACAAATTCCCACTTCCTGCACTACTCTTCCACTACTCTTGATAAAAAGCGTGTTAATTTGATGTCTCTGCACCTTGCACCACAGCTGCTGGCAGTGCATTCTGTGAAGCAGCTAACTTGCACCTGAAGAATGGAAGTCGTCACGATGCAGCTACATGCTTTGTAGATGCAGGCACCTGCTACAAGAAGTCTGACCCACAAGGTGACGCATAAGGAGGGTCACGCTGACTTTTCTCCTTATAACCCCCTCACCTCTTCTTTACAGAAGCTGTCAACTGTCTCCTGAAGGCAATAGAAATTTACACAGACATGGTAAACCTGCACTTCGTTCTATAGTTTTGGAACCAAGTAATGTACATTGATTGCTAGTAATGTTGAGGTAACAAGGAGCAAGTACCATACACAATGAGTGTACTGCATATTGTGTGGTGCTCTAGTTGAAATCATGTCAAGTATTTTTTGTTTTTATTGCTAGGGTCGGTTCACTATTGCAGCGAAGCATCACATGACCATTGCTGAGATATATGAGAGTGAGGCAGTTGACATTGAGAAGGTACCCAGAATCTCACGTTCGCCTGTGTATATTTTATGTTATTTATTTATTTTGTTAATTCCTTCATTAGGCAATATCTCATTTTGAGCAAGCAGCAGACTACTTCAAAGGGGAGGAATCCACAAGGTGAGGCATTTTCATCTTGCCTTTTTCTCTCTTTCGATAATGATATCTTTTTGCCATTGTAGCTTGTTTCGTTAATTAGAACAGTAAAAGTAAGCTCAAAAATCTGTGGTAAACTTGGCAGGGAGCAAGAGTAAAGCTAATCAATTAAGCTCCTGTTTCTTGGCTGTCTGTTTTGGTCATATTCTCAAAACTTTTTCCAAGCCCTGTTTTCAGTACGTCCTAACGTACTTGCATCTTCAGGCTCGCACTTTGTAACAAGCCTGTTCGATGTGAGCATCCCTGTAGCTGCAAATATATTGCCTTTTCTCGGAAGTACTATGTTTAGCAGCTTTTACCTTTTTCCATTTGTGCCATCTCTGCAGTTTCCACAAACCACCCTTTAAAGCCAGTTTTGGAGAAGCTGGCGTATGTCCTGATGCCTTCCTAAAGTCTTCATTTTCTTCTTAACCAATCAATGAACGTTTTGCCATTTCTATGCGATCTCTGTCCTACTTTCTCTCTGCCTGGCAAATGCTCCTCCATTTGCCCACCCGTGACTGCGCCCCTCTTCAAAGCACTTGTACTGTGGCTTTGGCAACATGAAACTTTGAACAGATCAACAATTCACTAAAATCTACTTCCTTAGGGTTTGCAACATATTTAACTGTTTCTCTTTCTTTTTGTCTCTAAACCTCAGCTCAGCAAACAAGTGTCTACTGAATGTTGCCCGTTACGCAGCACAGTTAGAGCAGTACGAGAAAGCCATTGAGATTTACGAACAGGTATGTGCTTCTTTGTATGAGTGGACAACTTAGCAGAATGCTGCGCCGTGCACTAATCGTGACACAAGTGAGACCGAGGCCAGAATTGTGGTGTGAGTGTATTACATGCAAGTTAACTTTCTCCAGGTAGCAGCATCTTCTTTGGAAAACGCTTTGCTGAAGTACAGCTCCAAAGAGTACTTTTTCAGAGCTGCACTTTGTCACATGTGTGTAGACCTGCTGAACGCACAGGTATTAAAATTATCAGCTTTGCTCATTGATTTAAAAAAAAATTGAAATAATGTGTACACTTACAGCATGCCCTTAACAAGTACGAAGAGATGTGCCCATCATTTTGCGACTCTCGCGAATATAAATTCGTCAAGGTGAGTCACCGACTGTTTACAGTGAGGCGTGCATTCTCTTTGATTATTGTGTTCTCGAACTTGTTATGTTAAGCTCAGGCTGCATCATGACTCCTCCCCTCGAACAAGAAGGGAGAGCAAACTGAAACGATGTATGAATCGATTGGGAGTATTCTGGTGCAGAGCTTTTGACTTCTGGATTGACATGAAAAAGAAGGAAGTGATGAAGTGCCCGTGATGAGGTACAACTCTAGAGATGCCTTAGGAAGGCTTTCTTTGGCTTGCTGTCGTAACTTCCTGCTTCATTCCTCAGTTTTTACCGGTCAACCAATTAGAAGTTAGTCTTACTTAAAGGAAGAAAAACATCTGAAAGTGATGGAGCATAAGAAGCATTTTTCCTAAATTTACATGTGAATGTAAACACAGAGCACTTGGATCACACCTGATCAGTTACATGCTTGAAATGCATACATTTCAGAGTCTGATTGCAAAACTGGAAGACCAGGATGTCGATGGATTTACTGACGCAGTGAAGGAGTACGACTCCATTTCTCGTTTGGACCAGTGGTACACCAACATCCTGCTCCGGATCAAGAAAACCCTGCAGGAAACACCTGATCTACGCTAAATGAGGCGATTGCACCAAGTTGCAGCTTTGCCTGTCTTTGCAAGGGTTGGGAGCTTTGGATGTAGAATGTGTAATATATAGCTCATTTTAACTGATCCAAACCCCCCTCTTTTGTGTTTGCTTGCTTCCGGGAACATTTTGTTTGTTGAACTATAAAGTCTGAGTGGCAGTCATTTTAGTGTAGTGTGGCTGTTTTCCTTCACTTTTTTCTTGTTGTGTGTTGAACTTGTGTTGCTGCAGTGGTTCGCATTTTATTTCTTTGGTTGTGCAGGAGATACATCTATTTTCAGGCAATGTCCACAGTCTAACATTTTCTTTTTTTGTCCGAATCTAGGTTGGTCCTTTGTAGCTAAAACCGCAATCCCTAATGGGCAACGAGGACATACTCCTTGACCGGTGCACTCTGCTGTACATAAAGTATATTGTAGTTGCTCCTAATTCAGTCAAGGTTATTGTCATATCATTTTAGTGTTTCTCAGTGTATACGTGTTTCACCCTGTGAGAGTGGGGAATGCNTCATATTACATGTACTGTTCATGAACTGCTGACTTATTACCCTGTTGATATTATTAGGCTAGTATCCTCAGCTATCACTACTGTAGTTAAACAACATCTGTTCCAAACATGTGCAAGCTAAATGTGCAGTGAACCTTATGTTGGCAAGCTTTAAAGCATGGTGTTAAACATTACATGGGGTATACCATCATCTTGCAAGAAGGTAGAGCAGGTCAAGAGCAACATTGAATTGTCATCATGCTTGGTTTATGGGAAGTCTGTGCTTGGAGAGAGGTTTGACATGTATTTTTTTGTTGTATCCATAGTTTTGTAATGTGGGCTGTGTTTTTATTTCAAATCCTGAGATATCTATAAGGAAAAATACATGTATGACCCTAAAATCATTACATCATTTGACCTTGTCCTGCAGCATCACAGGACATTGGAAATGTATGCAGAGGGTTGAGCTGGTGCTGATATGCTTACACACAAATTTATTTTGTGTACTTTGGGCTCAGCACCTGGCTCAATGTCACTTTTAGTATATGCCCATGTCAACCTTGGGTCCTTGGCTTGTTGTGCTGTTACAATGTTGGCAGACTCGCAATTTCAGGCATTGAAAACTGGCTTTGGATGTTGTGTGAGACTTCCACGAGGTGTGACCTGCATAGCTGGAGAATCGTGATGGCCTACAATCTTTTTATTCTGTACATTCCTTGTAAGTGGGCATCTGTACTGTGACCCCCTGCAGTTTACAATTACCACTTAATGCTTGCTGCAGCTGTTTGAATTTAACATTTCTCCTTTATGTACATATGTATAAAATTACTGTTGCTGTGTAACTGAGAGGGGATTGTGCTTTAAACATGAGAAAAATAAATAATGTTCACAAAAACAGTCACAAAAACAGGCTTACAGTAGCATAATAATAATATTCTGTATTTCGAAACTTCTGAATGTACATGCCATTGTCACTACCGTGCTGGTTTGCTGTATGCTGCGGTATGCTAGTTTGGCGGCAGCAATACAAACAACTGTACTAGTGTTTTAGTCAAGCTACAAGTAGAACGAAACAGTGGAAGTTTCCCACGTGATGGCTGAAGGGAAATTTTATTGTTTCTGCCAGTGTGTGCCAGTGAACCTTGCATATATCTTTTGAAGGTTATTTACACCAGAGCTTCAGCACCTCTTCATAAGATTTCTTCTGATAGGCTGTTCCCCCATGCTGTTTGATGCTCACGATGTGAATCTCTCTTTGTTAGGTTCTTGTCTTCTAGTCAAATGCTCTCAGGTGCTCACGATGTTTGTCAGACGGCAGATGGGCGCACCCGACACTGGTTAGCTTAATGTGTGACAGCAAATAAATACGGTATTGTTACTTAGCTGTACGAGATCAGCATCTCGCTTTTTACTTTGTGATCTGTTAATTAACCAGACACAGCAAAAGATAAATTGCTTTTATTTGCTTCATGCCTGTACAGAACTGCCTGTCATATAAATAATGCCCCCAACAGGGTGAGCCATTACGAACATCAATACTAATTTCGGAATGTCTCACAGCTTCGTCTTGTTAACTGTTGGCAGACCGTGGATTTCGGGCTCGTATGTCAGGAGTACGATCATCACCCAGAAATGCAACAGTCCCTGAAAAGAAGGTCCTGATTAATAGATTTGCCAGATCAGTTGAGTTACACACCATGTATACGAGGATGAAGATGCGAGCCAGCGGGTACCTGCTCAATAATGTGCCTGCTCGTGCACTGAAAGATAGATATAGTGTCATCCACAACTTCTACAAACAGTATATGACCACTTGATAGATTGTGTTACCTGAATGAGTTCATGACTCCATAAGCCCTTTTGACTTTCCGTGTAACGGAGCTGTCAAATGGAGATTCAACAAACACACCAGGCACCCTCGACCTTGTGTCTGAAAGGTGGGAGTCCAGTCAAAGAAAGAAAAGTGCACGCGTTAAAACCTGGTTGTAGCATTTGCTCGGTGACAAATGAAAACTTACCAACATCATCGACTGCAAGTGAATTTGAATAAAAAAGAAAAATGGGCTGCATTAGCACAGCTGTTATATACTACAAGATCATTTCATCATTTTTGCCATTTTAAATCCCTCATGACAGTAGAGCCAGAGGCATGCTGAAATAGATCATGGTGTCCTGCATAAAGCACAATTTGCTCACTTTCAAAGGATAAGGCTTGTGACACACAACAATGTATAAATGCAGGCAAACCTTAGTTGTTTGTTCCGTTTTTGCAAAAACTCGGGCTTATTTTAATATTACGTTACACTGTTAGGGTCGGATAATATTTAGTCCCGCAAATTTTGCAAAATACTGATGACTCAATCTGAAGATATTCACACGTCTTTTTATAGTAGAATGTGAACCTAAGTAATCTTTGATTCTTTGAATACAAAAAAGGACAGCGCAGGTGTCCTTCAAGGCAGGCCCTTCAGAAATGTGATAAACGGGTAACTTTGGATGGAAAAGTAAAAAGCGGTAATAATCACTCACTCTCTTCAGTTTGGGTGAAGCCCCCAATAGCAGTGTGAGCTCGTGAATTATGCATGCGTGCCTCCTTTAGCTGGTTCTGAAATTGAGCAGCACGAAATGTCGCAAGTTCAAGTCTTGGAAGCACGAATATGATGGAGTTTGAACAGAGAACAAAAACAAGCCCGAGTGCGCAGCTTCGAAATTGGATTTTGAAAAATGTATGTTTACCTCGAGTCTTTCTAGCTGCAAGGCTAAGGAGTTCTTCTCCGTTCCTAGTGCCTCAACCAGCGTCTGCTTTTGAATGAGGCTTTCAGTGAGTGCATGCAGACGAGCTTCAAGTTCTGCTTCACTTGTTGTGCTCATAGACTTGGTCGCTATCTGTTGGCAGTTGATACAGTAGTGAACTTTATATGAACTACACTGGTCTGGAGAGGGCAACAACTACATACTATGTATAACCTTGTTTGTGCAAGACGCACTTGAGTAGTGCGAACCCAATACCTGTTTTCGAAGTCTTTCGACCTCAATGTCACGTTCTGCAAAGCGTTGCTGGAGGCTGTCTTTTGTTCTCCGTAGCTCATCTCTCAGAAATGCCACCTCCTATAGGAAAGCAATGTTGCCAGCTAATGAATAACAGCACACGAGTGTGCTGCCACACATCATCATCCCTCACTTCAGATACATGAGAATGTCTCACCTCGTTGCTTTGCTTCCCCTCAAGCTCAGCTTCTTGACGATGTCTTCGCTCTATTCTAAGCTCCTCTAGCAGCGCCCTCTGCTGTTCTTGCAGCACTTCCATTTCTTTATGGAAAGTTGCTTCTTGGTCCTGCACGTCAGTCGCTGCAGCCTCCACCTGCGCCTGCGCCTTTCGTAGTTCTTCTCTAAGCAGCTCACATTCCTGATTTGACGACTCCAACTCTGCAGCCATACGACTCCCGTCTGCATCGGACACGTTGAGCGATAGGCTGCTCGAGTTGGCGGCGTCTTTCAAGCTTGCGATTAGTTTGTCTTTTGACTGAAAGAAAATGTGTTAATTTAAGTAAAACATTTGAGTTTGTTTGTGCAATGGGTGGAATATATGCCAAATATGTCTGCGGTGTACTCTTCAGTGTCTAAAATGCTTTATCATAAAAAAAGTACCTGCAATATTCTTTGTGCCTTCTGTTTGTAGTCTGCCAGCTCTTGCCTCGCTAACTCACAACTGCTCCGTAAAGTGGACAGCTGGCTGGTAAGATCCTTGTTTTGCGCTGAAGAAAGTTTCAATAGCGCTATGAAGCTCATTTTCTCACACTGGCACCTTTGTGGCAGTAGACTTACACTTTTGTTCTGACAACTGCCTCTGGGTCAGTGTTAGACACTCTGCAAGGTTCCTCAATTCCTCCTCAAGCTTTATTTGTCTCTGCATCATTTCTGCCTGCAACAAAAGACATAAAATGCCTAAGACTCTCTTTTGATATTTTTTGACTCCGTGCAACTGGTTGCCCTCTCCAATGTGGAGACACAGACATCATAAACTTGCAAACTTTAGCCAAATGACAAGCACATCACACCTGGGACTGATGATGGCTTTCTTGTTCCTTCCTCAATGTATCTTCAGTTTCCTTCAACTTATCTCTGAGCGTGTCGACTGTTTTATGTTGTACTTGACTGGAGTCCATTTGTTCTCTAGATAACCTGATAACAGGCACATCTACTAATAAGACAGCGTAGATGCATTTAAACCAAGGAGAATTATTCAGAGTACCTCTGGTTTTCGTCTCTCAATTGCTTGACCAGCTGGCGCTTTGTGGTGAGTTCTTGGTCGGCCTCTTGTAGCCGGATCCTGAGAACAGCCAGCTGAGCATCTTTGGCGTCTAGCGCGGTTGTCAGGTCCTGTTCTCTTGCTTGCAGTTCTCGGATGGCGGAGTCGCTGGATGACACTTGGCTATTCCAGTGGTCAAGGCGGTTCTGAAGATGCTTCTTCTCTACAGACAATCACAGCAGCAAATCTTTGCAATAATTTAGGGAACTATTTTTTGCACAATAGGTCTGAAATCGCAGTCGTGCAGATATTGAGAAACAACTGCAAACCATGTTTTCTCAGTCCCTGCACCCTCTCAAGACATGGGATATTGGGTCAAAAGATACACGTACCATGTTCAGCATTTTTTGCACGTTGAAGCACAGCTGTGATTTCTTGGTTTAAAGAAGAGACCTCTTTTTTCAGCATCTCTGCTTCTTTCTTAGAAGTGTCCAGTTGAAGGCATGTATCGATCCTGGCAATGTCAATGTTTTCTGTCGGTACATCTTCAACCATAGGAGGAACTGTAACGGCAGCATCTTCTGATGCCGTTGGGTTTGGGTCCTCTGATTTTTCCTCACTGATGGGAGACTTTTCCTCATTATTCAGTGACCTTTCTTTTGCTGCTTTAAAAGAAAAAAAAAAAAAAAAAAGCCAGGATGTGATGCCTGCTGTAACATTTGTTTGAAATTGCTTCTAAGACTGTTACACAAACACTGTTAGCAGTGCACAAGCCTCCAAAGTGAGCACAGAAATTTGCACAAACACTGAATACTTTCAAACCTGATGCTAGCAGTCAGTACAAAAGACAATTGACAACAGCAATTTATGTAAGGTTTGCGCAACCAGTTATTCTTGAGTGACGCAGAGCCGAAGTTTCTAATGAAACATGCTTAGAAACGTGTGCACAGCAGGATGTGAAGCATGTATAATGTGAAATGCTCTGGTTTATGCAAGCAATATGGAAGTCAATAAAGTCCCCCCTGCACCAGCAGGGTCTGTATATCACCTAGAGTAGACAGCTGTGTAGGGCATGATACTGACCTTTTGGATGTTGTGGAACAGCTGAACTCTCCACAGCAGTGGGTAAGCTTTCCTGCCTCCTTGTAGCTTCAGCATTGAGATTTTGCTGTGGGGAAGACTTTTGTTTCACTGGTTCAGGACTGTTCAGGAATTCAAAAAGCTTCTCATCTTCGTCTTTCTTCACGAACTTCAGCTTTGGTGGCGTCGCAGAAGCTGCCTTTGATGTTGGCTGTACAGGCGGTTTCGAAACCCCCAGAATATTACTCGATGATGGAGACTTATAGCTTGGCTTTCGCGCAGGGCTCGATTCTGGAGTTCTTGTGTAAGAAAGGATTGTTGACGTTGCTTGCGGCAACAAAGGTTTCTGAAGAGCAGATGCCGCTGTCTGATCGACTTTTGTTAAGAAATCTTCAGCCTTCCCAGCTATTTCGCTGAACCACGACATGTCCTGGAATGGGTGCGTCATGCGGGATCGTTAAATTGCGTCCGGTAATTACAAGACATCATGACCATCGGCTTAACAGTAAAATGCTAACTACCACGCCAGTTGAGTCTACCAATGAATTCAGAAGCATCGCTAATCGATCCATAGCGTAAAAAGCCTGACATTCGGCAACAAAAAGGGACAAATACACAGACACAGCGCTCGACTCTGTGTCTGTGTATTCGTTGCTCTTCGTAGCCCAAGCGCAGAATATTTACACTGTACATTTCGTCCACCAGCTCACATGCGCTCATGTTTTTTTAACGCTAATCAAGTACGTCGCAGTAGTACCAGAAGCACGGATTTCATACGGACACAAGGTTCTAGGACGGTACGATCATTCCACTTTTTTTTTTTTTTGCTTTACGACAGGCTTTAATATGATGTTTCACGACACTAGCATCGCTTGTTCAAAAGTATTTACTGACTCTTGCACATCAGTGGATGTAAACATAGTCAACACGAAGACTGACCTACAACAATTTCCTACGGAGATCGGAAGACAGGCGTGAATTCATGCGTCCAAGCCTGTCGTGAGCGTAGTTCGTTGAAAATGCACTACAAATCACAAATCACACTGGTACAGTGCTAGGTCGTATTAAAGGAATCGAAACATGGATAACAAAATTGACCACACGAAACGACGAAAAACTCCGACGTGTATCAACACAGTAGTTTCGAATTCATTCCTCTGAAGAAATGTTTTCAGCAGAACTCTGAGTGCAAGACTTAAGACACGTTGAGAATAATACTTAAAAGTGAAACATTTCAGCGTCGTGTATGTTATCATGATGAGAAGCAAGTACGAGAGGTTATTTCCTAAATAAATTTCCTGCATTTTATTTGTTGTTTTCCATCGATATCAACAGCGTGTTCCCCGTAGCCATTTTTAAATAGCTAGTGTGCATGCCTGTAATTAGGAAAGACTGGGAAAGACGTATGCTTGTCTCCCTACGTAGGTCTCTACTAATTTCACGTGCTTTAGATGTTGAAATCATGAACTGACGTTTTTACGGCCTTAATAACCCGAGGTGTCGTGGACGTGAAGGCGATAGTCTTTAAGTAGCCAAGCGAGATAAATTCATTTCGTGCCGCTTAAGTTTTCAGAAGCTCAGTGATCAGGCGAACTAACATGAAAGTACTTGCTCTAATAAGGTACGGGTGGTACCAGGTAGTTTAGCGATGTTCATGTGTACCTTGTTGTTTTTACAGTGGAGGCAAGGACAGTTGTTTTAATCTTATGAAATGTATCGAACATGGTCATGAAATAGTTGCACTGGCACATTTAAAGCCGAAAGACAGCGGTAAGTACTCTACGATACGTTTTATAAATAGTAACATTGACTTGTATTGCGTTACAGACGAGCTTGATAGCTACATGTATCAGTCTGTTGGGCACGAAGCTATTTCGTTATACGCAGAAGCAATGGGTTTACCTATATTCCAAAGAGAGATCACGGGAAAACCACACAACCAAAGTGTAGACTACACTGCCACAGCCGGCGACGAAGTGGAGGATCTGTACGAACTTATGCGTCATGTCAGGGTACGAACTCACTGTACCATAGCATGCCTCTGCTCTTACATTACATCTTTGTGCTTGTGGTAGCATGGGTCTCTCAGTTGGCAAGTGCCAGCCTCTGACTTCTGCAAAGGGCGCGCATCGTAAGCACAAGCGAATAATGGGCAGACAACAGACACAGCATCCATCGAGACTGTGTTGTCTGTCTGTCATGTTGCACTATGAAAGTCCTGTCTTGAGTTGATGTCGCATGTCTGGTTTTGTACGTGTCTGACCTTTTTGTGCTTTGGGAAATCCTATATAGGTCAGTTGATTTCAACCCTCCTTCCAATTAGCCCCCTCTCTTTTGTAGTGCATTTGGGAAGAGGAACTGGAAGATATTCCTGTTTCCTTCCCTCATCAGTGTAAAGTTTTTATTTAGCTGAGCCGGCTACCAAAGTACACTTCTAAGTAACCTCATTACTATAGTTGAAATATAGCAAATAAGTATGTAAGCATTTTCATCTGCGTCATGCAGTTAAGACCATCTTTTCTGGACTTGCAGAAAAATGTTCTGTATGATGCTGTCTCAGTTGGGGCAATTTTTTCGGAATATCAACGAGTGAGAGTACACAACATGTAAGTCACCCATTGGACACTCTTAGGAGTTAAATTGATCACATGGCTCAGGAATACGAATCCTAATGAAGCTTCAAACTACTACAGTTGCAATCGGTTGAACGTCGAAATGTTGGCATATCTGTGGCACCGGAATCAAGCCCAGCTTCTCAAAGAAATGATCGACAGTGGGATTCATGCAATTGTTATCAAAGTTGCTGCAATGGGTAGGATACTTGTTAAACACAACTATTTGAACTCCAGTACTTCCGAAGTCTTGGCGTAACGGCATGAGCTCAAATTCACTTGGATTACCATCCTGGTTTAGCCTTTGATGTATGTGAATGGTATATGTCAAATGTATGTCCTCACTGTCTAATATCCATTCTTTAAAAAATTTTTCAGGTCTTGATCCTAACAAGCACTTGGGAATGACCATCGAAGAAATTCTTCCACATATGCTGGAAATGGTGTTCACAATTTCTGTAGCATGAGAGCAAGTAGCGGAGAAAAACTCAAAAGAAATTTGTGTGTTTCATTTCAGGAAGAAAAATATGGACTGAATGTCTGTGGAGAAGGCGGGGAATACGAGACCTTAACTTTGGACTGCCCTCTATTCAAGAAATGCTTAGTGGTGTGAGCACATAGTTTTTCAAAGCAACTTTTCCTCTATTATAGTGTGCAAAGAATGTTGTCTATAAGCTCCTCAGTCACAGAGCTCAGTAAGAAAGGTACAGAACGAGCATTCTAGCTGACTTCTATGCTTATTTCATGCACAAATGTAAATGTTATTTTTTTATGTTACATTTCACTTTTCACTTACACACTGTAACTTTCAGGGATGAAAAGGAAACCATCATTCACTCTGACGATGCCTTTGCCCCTGTCGCATATTTGAAGCTGAGGAAGATTCACCTAGAAAATAAATGCCCAAGAGGATGACTGCTGTATTTGAAGATGTTGAACTGTGTACATATATTTGCAAGGCTTGCATCTGTGATCTTTCATGATCATTGCAGTGCAATATGACTCTGCAAAATGTGACTGAGCAGATTGCTGTTGCTGGTTCACCTATATTTTGATCCTGTACTGGCACTTTCAACATAAAGCTGTGTATGTAGTATGTACCAGTCCCATATTTTTTTTCAAATGTTTGTCTGTGTGGAAAGAATAATGTCGACACAAATTTTCTCGAACAACTGCCAATATTCCATACACATTTTGTTCTGTTGTGTCCCGCTCAGTTTCAGTCTGTTGGCTTCTTCCATTTCATTACAAAAAATTTGACTGCAGTTTGGCAATCTTCCCCACTGCTGGAATGCTTCATTCAGCTGTGATGAATTCTCACTTGCCTAGCAGACAGAGCTAGACACAGAACATTGCCTGTGGTGGCTGCAGTTAGTGGTGTTACCTTTACTACAAAAAGAGTTCATGCCTCCTAAAGAGTTTAGTCCACTGTCGTGGCATTTTGAATAGTGGAAACTGATGCACATAAACTGACAACATATTTGTACATTTTGGGTGCATAACCCCTTAGATACCATGTTTTGATCAACGAGCTACACAGTTTGCCTGCTGTAATTAGCTTCTGTTCACTTTAAAAACCAATTTACAAAAGAGCTCCACATTAGTGGCACATATAGTTTAGTCACTGTCGCTTCCACTCCCGAAGATCTCTTCTTCATCTCTTCTTTTCTTCTCTTCCTCCTCCTCCTCCTCTTCTTCACTCGAGGACGACGCAGAGCTAGCTGACGAGGAAGACGAAGAAGACCCTGAACTGCGAGACTTCTTTGTCGACGGACTTTGGCTCGCGGACCGTCGGCTGGCTCCTTTCTCGGCATCGCTTTCCTCGGATTTCTCTGCCTCCTCGGCCTCGGATTCTATAGAGACAAAAAGAAATTGAACTGCAACTCAATTTCACACAGGGACTAAGAGTTGCACTGGAAGAGTGAGCTAAGTGCTTGCTTTTTCCGTCAGCATTGAGAGGTGTGGTGTTGGAATCCCACCAACAGCTATTCTGCATGGGTTTTTTTTCCCTTACGCTGGCACAGTTCCCTCGGAGAGACTGGCTCAACATTCGACCTTCCCCATCAAGCAACATGCCGCCACTTTGGAGCCAGACCCCTTGGTATCTGATCATACATACTACTAGAGAACAAATTAATATGATGTACTACTACCCAAATTGTCCTGCATACACCATCATCGAAGCAAAATATATTCTTTGTTTTGTTATGTTGCCATACCTGACATGCCAACTGCCTATCCTCTTTGAGGTTGGAAGATTGTGGGGTCGCAGTGCCAGGTGTATATGGTGCTTAGCCAATGAGGAGATAGGCAGAAGTTGAAGACTGGAAGATAGTCTCACCTTTCTTTTCTTCTTCCTCTTCTTCCTCAGCCTCTTCCTCTTCATTCTTCTGCTCCTCTTCCTCCTCCTCTTCTTCCTCTTGAGGAGGTTCTAGCTGAGTTAACCTCAGTTGCTGCAAGCAGAGAAAGTGTGCGTATAATTAGGGCCAGTGTTAAACCCAATTTCTCCAACTCATTTTCCCTCAAATGAGTTTGTGGATATTGAACTAAACTAAAGTATAATACAAAAAAATAAAATAAAAAAAAATGTTTTTTTTTTTTTTCTCATTACGGCACTTGCCTGCGTCTTGTGTTCCAGCTCGTTGAGAGGCCTGTGCCGTACAACCAGCTTAGAGTTGTTTGGCTGCACTCCAGGTTTTAGCCGTCTCTTGCTGAGTCGAACCCTGACATCGAGAAGGATTTTATTGCCCTCTGCCCACAGAGTAACAAGACAGCATTCGAGGAAAATAAGAACTTACCTTGTTTCGAGCTCGTTGTAGAAAACTCCATCGGATCGAAAGACAAAGAAATAGTTTTCCTCATAACCTTTGGAAGCCTTGTTTTTGACGTTCCAGTTGTACTCACGCGCCATTCGATATTCGTACCTGCAAAGGGTCGAATGGTTTACACTCCCAGAAACTGTTTATGAATGAAACTGTATTGTTACATAGTGGGAGGAACTCATCATACTCATCATCATCCATGTAATCGACGCCTTCTTCTGCATCCCGCTTTCTCTTGCGGATTGTCTCTTCTGTTGGCAGGAAGTAGGCGACAAACTGTTCACCACTCTCATCCATCACACCCCTGCGCAAATAATGCCCTCGTTACTGCAGTATGCTTTCAACAGACTGACTAGTTGCACACAACCCAAAGGTTACAGCACATTTTAGATAACATGGGACAGTTTAAAATTTCAAAGAAAAAGCAGATAAGTGCGTGGGGCATAAAATAATGCGGCACTTGCAGGAATCTCTGCCTGTTTATCTTTCTGGAGGGCTCACCTAATCATGGCCTGAGACATCTCTTCTATCTCAGATATGGGTGCCGGGTCAGAATCGAACATGACTTGTGCAAAGGGATACTTCCATAGCTGCAAGAACAGATGAGAGCTTAGTAGGTTTGGCTCTTGCAGGAATGACATATGAAATTGGACATGAATTCAGCAATGGCTCTGAGCTGCTCCTGTTGCTAAAGTTCACTTACATCTGCATCAGGGAAAAGTGGAAGAATTTCCACTGGCTTCACGTGAGGTTTACTGTAATGACATTCAATCTGAAACAGAGGCCATGTGTTCAGGTCAATTCATCCCAAAGCAACGATCAAAACAATTTGAGGGCCGAGTGCATGAATGTCGTATTCAAAGCAAAGGAAGTGCATACATACTGGTTTCTGAGCTTCTTCGAACGTCCTGTTGATGGCGTTAATTTGACTTTCTCGGTCCATATAGAGGTCTTCTTCTTTCATCATCTTCTTAACATTGTAACCAACCCTGGATGCGAGAAAGATTAATATTTCTACGAGAAACAATAGTAGTTTTATAAGGGAAGCAGGGTCGCAAGTGTAGAATATCACTGAACCCTTTGTAGATTTTCATCAGAACAGGCTTCAAAGAAAATTCAAAGGTCGCATGCTGAGGGGGATCAGGTTCTTTAAAAGAATATTTTATGTTTAGAGTATTAAGATGGTGCTCCTGAGCATGTTCGATTTTTATGAATAGGGTTATCTGTTCTAGATGACCACTGCACGTACCTGTTCTCTGCAGGCCCAATATATAACTCTGTGCGAACTGCCAAATCCCCTTCGCGTACCAACAATAGGTGCACTTACTTTGTTTCTGTGTTCACTCCGGTCTGCCCGTATCTGTTGAACTCTGTCGCAATGTACTCAGTTTTCTTCAGCCATGGCACGACTAAGTTGTGATGTCTTGACCTGCAAAGTATGAAGACATTGGTGCACTCTTCAAAGAGATTTTTCAGCACTATTTAAGTTTCAGTGGTACTTGACAAGCACAGTTACCGTTTTGAATCCTGTGGTGTCAAAGCATCTTCCTCAAGCAATTTTTCATCATCAGGATGCAGTGTAGCTGAAGGTAAACAGTAAAACGAATAATTTTAAAAAGAAGTTATCATAGAAAGAAATAACCATTACAGTAAGTTAAATGCTACATTAGAATCCTGATGCTCATAGTGCTATGCCACTTTTATCGTACTTATGTAATTCTTCAAGCATTGAGTGCATGACATGAGAATGCATGTCACAATTAGACAATAATGTGAAAACGTTATTTCTGCTGTGTACTCAACAACTACCATTTGCGTCAATTTCATATGTCTTTGGATCTATCAGGTCAATAGTGACTCCGAGGTCATGTTCCGTGAGAAGATCGTGCTTGTAGTTTCGTTCCAGTGACGTTGCTTTGTATGAGACAAACCTGTAGAGCAAAAAATATTTTGATGACAATGAGAGTACTCGTAGAGGTAAAATTTCGGAATTGTATTACCTGTTTGGCTCAAATGGGTATGCTATGAACTTTGGATCAAATGGAATGTCGGGCAGCGTATTGCAATAGCGAACTCTGCATACCAGCTCAGATCTGAAATGTTAAACACATGTTCATGAATTCCATTAAGTAGCGTACCGCCATCCATGTGGAAGAGGCACTGTGTGAATTATAATAGGCCCCTTCTACGATACTGTTTTCTTGTAGGGATATATATATATATATACATATATACTTTTTTTTTTTTGCTCAGCGCATTTGTGTAATCTGCTTCTGTGCTATACGTACGACAAAAGTGTACCATGTGCAAGTGAACCTTTCTCTGCAGCTTTCACAATCCTCTACATGCATGTTGCTTATTCCTACTTCGGGAGTGAATAGACGGTGCAGACGTCCGAGTCTGATTCCTTGCGTTTGCCTTGTCTGATAGTGCGTATATTATACGCGTTTGCATAGCGTATAGCGTAGTGTCGTGATTCCGTCGTCCGAAAAATAAAATAAACTTGTATTACTGTATCGTGAGGAATGCACAACTGGAAAAATCAGGTGCAAGCAGTTCCAACGACGAAAAAATAAATTAATAAGTGGCAGGACAACATGTTCACTTTACCTGCGCTCCCCGGGTTTCTTGCGATCGCGGTCGACTGCCGTACTGCCGGTCTGAATCGTCGGTGCCATGTGCCTTGCTCACCCTGTGTAGAACCCCTTACACGTTACGCTTCTCACACAAACGACGTCAAAACTTCAGGAATACTTATTATTTATAAAGCACAACACATCAGAACGGCGCCATGGTTGTCACTCGCTGTCGATACGGCTGCCCGAATGAATGCAACACAGCTGCTCCAAGGCTCTTCAGATTTTTGTTTTCTCCATTTAATTTTACACTAAATTTTGACTATTTGAATGGCTTAATTTAGTGCATCTATTTGGACACATCTATGCTATCGTAAGCATAAACCTCACCACGAGCAACAATCCTGGGAAAATTGAAGTCTCCGGAACTTCTAAGCCTGAAATCATCGGGCCCCATACACCACCACTCCACAGCGCAACGACAGCAACACGAAACCGCATAATTAGCAGTGAGTGGTAGAAACAATCGAAGTCGAGGCGATAACATCGAACCTGGCCGCTCCCAAGTATCCTGTACTTTGTATTATAATTTGTAAAAGATTATAATAAAGAATTTTCTTTATTATAAAAATAAGTAACATTTTCAACATCAGGACGCTACTGTGCACTGCATCTCATATATATATATTGTGAGAAGGAAGGAGGGATGCAACGTCCAAGCGATGCGCGGTTTAATTGAAATATGAGAAGGAATGCGCGTGACGTTATG
>JARGYV010085526.1:0-17000 GCA_029532675.1 Ornithodoros moubata
CAGACACTGGAGCTGTTCTCCCGGGCTGCGAGAGGGGCCAAGGATTTTGGCTAACGTGAAAGGCCGCTTGTCGATGATGTCCAGCTGGGACTGAACGACAGATGTACGTCTGAAGAAGTCAATCTTCATCGCTCAGAAAGACGCGAATTGTGCGGTCTGATTCTTTTAACGTTTGTTTTATTAATATTATCTTTGTACTTATTGCTCCTGAAAACTCCGAAATAAATGCCATTTAGTATCCCGCCTTTTTAATCCTGCGAAGAACTCCGAAGAATTTTAGAGCAAATGAAAATTTCGATGAATGCCCTCCGATTTTCCTGAAACGCAAGCTCTGAGAAATCGGAATCGTAGCTATATGGCATTTGACAATTGGAAAAGGGGACGAATAAGAAATACAAAGTACACACAATACCATGATAAAAGTTTTCAATAAAACATATAGGCAGCTGAAAAATATGCACTCAAAAGTACTTTTCTGTTACCAAATTTTTCCGCATTTTGGTGCAAATCTTAATTCACGTGAAGCGACGCAAATCGAATTTCTTGAATTGAGTTTTCTGGCGGAAATAAAAAGCGCATGACAGATTTAGTTCAACACAACCAGAAATATTTCCGTAACGCAATGAAAATTGGTGAAAGAAATATGCAAAACTAACAATTGGCTCCGCCCACTGCTTTGCCGCAACACCACTTTTGCGAAGTTACAGTTTACAGCGGCAAACAATCAAGAAGAAAGGGGCACGTTATTCCTTCTGTCACAACTTCGCAAAAATGCTGTTGCATCAATTCACTGGGTGGAGCTAATTGGCTAGTTTCGCCGATTTAGCACAACAGTCTACCTTGCACTACAGATTTGCTTTTTTTTCTTTTGTAATGGGCTTTTTATTTCCGTCAGAGAAACACTAGGCTGATTTGGAAAACTTCAAAATTCAATTCGAGAAATTCGATTTGCGTCATTTCACGTGAATTGAAATTTGTACCAATATGCGAAAAAAATTCGTAACAGAAAAGTACTTTGGACTGCAATTTTTGCCGTTGCCTACATTCCTAATTGTGAATTTTTTTCATAGTTGGTAAAACAGCCTGAAATTTAAGAAACTTTATAGTTTCGAAATTATCTAAATATATCACACTGTATGTCGTCGCGTATATTATTAGTACCAGTTCTTCTTGTCCTTCTGCCTTTTCCTCTCCGGATTCTTGGTACCAGTTTTATACCAGTTCTATACCAGTTCTACGGATAACTTCTTCATCTTTGCTGCAGGGACGAGTTCGAAATTCCTTATCACAAATCTAATCTGTGATCACCTACCCCATTTTGTGTGACTTTCTACATTCTGAAAGGAGAGAAAAAGAAAACAAAAACAGAACAACAATACTGCTTTTATTACTGTGGCGCATCTAGGAACGTGTCTATTTTATATCTGTATCTTGTGTTTTTGCACTTCATTTTTGCGCTTGTATTCATCTAGTCGATGCGCAAAAGTGTAGCTTCCTTCCCACTGTTGGCGTCTAATCGCTCCATGCATCTCCAGGAAAACCCGAACCTCGTGTGCTGTGGCGACGTGGAGACGATCACCTACATCATGTGTACCACCAAACAGAGGACGGTATCAAGAAAGCGACCCTTCATGTGCGCACGCTCCGAAGAGACTTTTTGGGATCGGAGTTCACATGCGAAGCGACCAACAACAACATCACGCAGCCATCCCGGTCCACCATCATCATCGACATGAACCGTGAGTTATTATTTACAAAAATGTTCAAAGAGTCACTGCGAGTCCTTCTACTTCTACCCGGCTCTATCCGCTACTCTCTACCATCTCCCTATTTTTCTCTGCGTTAGAATACTCGTGGTTAAAAATACAGACAACCACCTCACCATTGTTGTTCAGGCTTCTGCCATGAAGCCTTTGTTCCGTATACGCGCGCGTTGTTTCCTTTCTTTACAGTTTCTATCTTGCACTAAGCAGTCTTTTTTTTTTCTCTCTTTCTGGCTAGCGTATATAAGGAACTCTACTTCGTGAAACGCTTTCACTGCTCCTTGGAACCATGCCTGAAATATGCGTTTTTAACGATTTGGGCTGTTACTTTGGAGACCTTCATGCGGCGTTTACCGGAAGACTTAACGAGGGTGGATCGAAGGATTTAGCTTGTTCAGTTTCCCAGGAGGGATGATGTGATCACACGAAATTTACCGTGGAATAGTCTACTGCCTCTGAGCGGTTTGGTCATTAGATGCGGCTTTGAAGGCGCCGACCAGGATAAACCTATTATGAAAGCGATGAAAGCAATAGTGTTTTTTTTTTCTCTGTCTCCTATCAACATGTGTTAGAGCGTTGAGCTAGATTAGGCATCGAAATGTATCGAATGCGCTCTATCCTGTCTGAATGCTTCTTTTTAATTAATTTTTGTTTTCATCTTTGCATTACAGATGGTGTTTAACATGAAAATAAGACTTGTGTAAATAATAATAGTAATAAATAACGTTAAACTATAGCGCAGCGAAGTGAGCGCCAGCACAACAACTGTGGCATTGGTTGAGGCACAGGATATGTAAGAAGCCTTAGCGATCAATGGTTTGTTCCGAGAATAAATAGCCGCAAGAAAGTTCCTACAGTCTCAAAAAGATGAAGAAGAAAAGTGTAATTTATTTGTCATTCCGCAGTTATATTTCATCTACTACGGGTGGGGCAGTCTGCGGGAAAGGAATAATGAAGTTACCAGAACACCAACCTAAGAGCGCTTTCTTACATCGTGCGTCTTGGTGCGGTAAAGCACGCTTTACAGTCGGGGTTGATTCGCCATCGTTGTGGTAGTGGTGCCGGTGGAGATGACGCTCAGACGAATATATATATATATATTCAGTGAATTCAGTTCACCTCACCCATAATTCATCCCACATTCACTCATTCATCGCCTACCATCTGCCCACGCCTCTGTGGTTACTAATAACCCAGTTGGTGCACGCAAAATGTACTACGATGCAACATTTGGCGCCAGAGGAAAATTGTTGACTGCATATCTACAGTTAAATCATGATCGAATGCGTGGTGGGTCGCCGTGTATGTTTCGTCTGATATCTGGCTTACATTTGAAATGGCCAGATTAGTCAGTATGGTGGGAAGCCGCTGCACATGCGGTTTGGTATTAGAACGATGCTGTAGATTCGCTGCGAGATACTGCCGAGATGAAAACGTGATATGCGCTTGCCTGCACGTAACTGACACACTTGAGAAGGGCAGCGTCAAATCAATGGAACCCGAACAGAGAAGTGCTTCTTCGTTCACATCGGGAAACAGTCGAACTAAAGGCTTTCTTTGTGTACGCGCCGATTCTCCTTTGAACATCGAATCAGATTAACCTGAAAAGGATTACGTCAAAGTTGATTGCGTTGGCAAGGGATAAAGCTGGCATTTTTTTATTTATTGCCGTTTATTGTATTGTATTGCTTGCATTCCCTCGTGTGATATACAAAAGGGCTGTACTTCATGGGAGCGCGGGCCATAGCGGTGATTAGAGATGACAAATGCGCCAGACGTGGTGCTTCGAAGACTTAGAATAAGGTCTATATAGCTGCTTTGTCAACTCCGTTGTGTAGCTCGACTTCTAACAGATATTTGGGTGTGTCACGGTTCATCATAAAAGCAAACGAACGACCGATAGAAGCAATACTTTACACATCCATACTGAAAAAGCCCAGGACGAGGAATAAGAAGAAAAAAATAACCTTACACAAATTTTGTGTGTGGTCGTCACCTTCTTCGTCTTCCACTTCTCGGGTTTATTTCGTGTGGATATGACCAGCGCCATTGCCGATTGGTTGGCAATATTTAATTACACTGAATGGTCGCGGTGCGCGGCTTGCTATATAAGATAATACAAATAACTAGTTTATAAAATATAAAGTAAATTAGTGTATTTTAAGTATAAGTATAAAATAAGTAGTGTGTTGTGCAAAGTGTGGTCTTGTTGAATATTTTGCTCTGTATTGAAGAAAAACTAATTATTAGCACTAATTACTAACTATTACAATTATATACTATTATAATAAACTATTACAATTAAATTTTGTGTCACACATTTACGTACAGGGCTACGAATTGTATCGAATGCGACCATAATGGTACGTAATGGTCACGTAAAGAGTGGCAAACATGGAGGAGGAACAACGCGTAACACGAAACGTTTGTGTCGGTGCAGCTTTTTACTACAGTCGGATGGTGTTCCACCGCTCAATTCTTCCTTTATCTCTGTCTCGAAGTCTTTCTAAGTTACATCCTAAGTGTTTCAGTAGGGACCGACGATCGTGACTTGAGTGCTACGTTGCAGTTGCGATGAAACATTTGGGAAACTGGGGCATCGTGTACACAGAAGTTTGTGCTTGGCAAGATCAGAACGGTTCTAGAGAATGGCGAATGGGATGACACGGAAGACACGTACACCACTCTCATGACGTCGCCTGAACTTGATAAACCGACACATCATCCATAATAGGGCGAGTGTGTCAGTGCCTGTGCAGCGTTTCCTGAATATTCGTGTTTGTAGCGGTAGAAGAGAACAGAGTTGTTCAATGTGTCACCAATACGCCCCGTCACCTTAGGGGGCGCGGCAGTGCTGGTCGGACTTTAAAGGGAACTGTGCCTATATATGTCTTTCATCTAATTTCAAAACCCAGGAGAAAACCCCTATAGCCAACGATACGGTTCGTTAATTTCATTTTTCTTTTATTTAAGTTACTGACTTTCTGGCGTAAGGAGCTGCGTGCACGCAAATATGTGACGATACGTCGCGGACGTTGATATTTATAACACATCTCAGGAGGAAACGTACTAGATCATTGCTACTTTATACATACTTTATCCAGGATGTAAGAACAGAACTCTTGGCCAGAGATCTGATGTGGCGCAGCGAGAGCACCAGCGGCAGGTGCGTGCCGGTCTGACCCTGCGTGACCACCTCTCTGAAAGGCGTATTTTATTAGTCTGTTTTATTCGTCAAATTCTCATCCTGAGTCTTAAACAAACACAGTAGTTGGTCACTGGGACGAACATTAACGTTGTTAGAGGGAGACTCCGGATCCAAGACTAAGTTTGAGACGGCGCTTTCTAAGATATCTAACGCGTTGGTCAAGCGCCTACTGAAATATTTTCCAATCAACCGGAGAACAGGTTTTCGAATCGTGGTTTTCGTGCCTCACTATTTCATTCCGCGGAAACATATTTTGCGTCCTTTGGCAGGTATTTCCGGTTCGTGCATTGAAGCGCTTGAACGACGCCGCGATAGATGGCGCCACGACCCCACGCCATTGCCGCCGAGAGTAGAAGTTTGTGCGTTCTGTAAAGCGAGAATTTGAGAATCTGAACGGGATGCTTGGTAAGATGAATGGCTGGAGTGAGATACCAAAACTGGCCGCAACCGGTGATGACGTAATCAATCTCTTTCATTTTATTTCTCGAAGACTACGGAGCCCTTAGAACACATATTTGGTATGGAGCTAATATGATTAATGAGGAAACTGCAGAATTATTTTAAGTGTATCTTTCTGGATTTCAGTGTTCCTTTAACCATTCATTCACCGGGATATATTTTGCTTGGGCTTCACAGTCTTATACAACGATAATACTACGTAATTCACTTCCATAACTCTTTCTATCCCACAATAAGGACTAGTCTATTGATTAGTCAAGCAGAATTTCACTCCTCCACGTCTCTATACGATCATGTGAGGCACATCCTCACTATGTCAAACACTTAACGATGTTCGCGGGTCAAGGTTAGACAATTTTGGTAGATCATTCCACAATGCAAGAAACTCTAACGTAAAGACTGATATTCGGCTCGGAAAGACTGTGAGAACATTCTGGCGTATCGGACCACATCGTAAAGAACTGGAAGACGGCGAATTGAAAAAGTGTCACAGTTCCATAGCGGAGAATCGTACATATCTCACGGCACAACCCGCATCTGTTGCCATCTGAACGTTTCGGAAGAAACTATAGTTAAGCGAACAGCAACGGAAGAACCCTGGTTTGCTTCAAAATCTCTGAAGCTATAAAGTGAAGTGAGCTACCAACCATCTTGAACTTGTAACGAAGGAGGACAAAGATTCTATCGGATCGTACGAACGCCGAGTGATAGGGCCACTTCCGCGTGGAGGAGCCACATTGGTTTTACGCGCCGTTTAAGATATTGTGTAGTTCGCTAGGCTCCCGGTTTCTTATGTCTTTCTATTATGTCAACCTTATCACCGCAGCTTATCACACTCCGATACCCACGTACTAAATCTCCTCTCTTGGATGTCAATTTCTTCCGTGGTGGCTTCGTCGCTTTTTAATTAATATACTGAATCTAATCCATCACTGATAATGAACGGAGAAAATGTAGAAAAGGGATACCGATAAAGTAATAAGACGACGACGACGACGACTAAATGATGATGATGATAGTGGAAAGTAATAAGAAAATATATAGGAGAAAGCAAAAATAAGAGAAATGTGTTCTTCAAGAAAGCCCGCCCAGGCTGACGACCTCGCTGGAGTCAGTCTAGCAGCATTTGCTCCGCCCGCGAACATGTAATGCAAAACCTTTCATTATTAAACAGCGTAGGCTACATGTAGCGTAGGTTGTTCAAAGTACGGCCGTTTCGCAAGGAACAAATGCTGATATATGAATTCTTGAATTGGCATGTAGAAAAGGGCACCTTGGAAACGCTTTTCCACCAGAGTATTTATCGAAGGAATATCACTATGATCCCGAGACTCCCGCATAGCTTTTCCTCTTGTTTTATAAACGCGTGGACGTAGCAATTTGATTCAGCGACCAAACCACTCCTTTCAATGAATGTAGACACGTGCGGTCTATCCTGTTCCCTATTAGCACTAATCCGCGATGTAACACTGATTTAATTTCGTAGTGCCTTGTCTATGCAGTGGACTAACAGCACGTGACTCACAGTGGACTCAATCGAAAATGGGGTGAGGGAGAGCGAAAAGCTCGTTGACCGAAACGGGAATTAAAAAACGAAAAAGGAAAGAAAAACGGGGATACAGAGGGGGAAATTGGGGAGGGGTATCTACACATTCAACCGTTCGCGTCTCCTGTCAACGCTGGGATGCTCATTATGTTACACATAATGTTTGTGTAACATAATGTATTTCACTACATATTAAGGTAGTGCTATACTATTGTATGTAATATGCTACCTCCCAGCATGTATGTATCTGTACCGTGCATACATACTGGACATACTGGGAGGTAGTGGAGTCGAATACTTCCACCCACTGTGCTGCATAAAACTTTTCTTTGGTTTTTTCCTCGCGATTTATGTCGTATGCCGGCAGAGGACCCACGCGTTTCCTTAGCGAAGTCGACTACGACAAGTATATCTACACTACCCCCGCCAAATTCTCTATCACATCATCAAGTAACATCAAGGCCACCTTTCATTGCTTCTTCACTTACTCGATGGAACGAGAAGCGGTCCTTGAAGGAGGTACCACGATTTTGGCGTAAAGCGCCGATCCCTCGCCGAGCGGCACGACTCGCTCCGAGGACAGTGTCAGAAGGGGAGTTTGACTGGGGCGGTACATCAGTCTAATGGTAACACATGTGTCCCTATGCGAGCTTAGCGAGGACAGAAACCTTGCGTAGAGCAATAGGGCAAAAGTTTGCTTGATCTAGATTTTAAGTACGACTACAGACCGCGAAAGCGGGGCCTCTCGATCCTTTCGGCTTTAAGAGTTTTAAGCAAGTGGTGTCAGGAAAGTTACCACAGGGATAACTAGCTTGTGGCGGCCAAGCGTTCATAGCGACGTTGCTTTTTGACTCTTCGATGTCCTTTCTTCCTATCATTGCGAAGCAGAATTCGTAAAGCGTTGGATTGTTCACCCACTAACATTAAACGTGTGTTGGGTTCAGACCGTCGTGAGAAAGGTTAGTTTTACGTATTCGCCACTACCACCAAGATCTTCGCCAGCGGCGGCTCCAGGCGGGCTCACCCCATCCCTTCAACGCACACCACCGCGGCCGTCCTACTCGCTGCGGCGTAACAATAGTGCTGTCTTTGCCGCAGTGGCCGAGGGTAGGCTCGACACTGAAGCGCCATCCATTTTCGGGGCAAGTCGCTTCGGCAGGTGAGTTCTTACACACTCCTTAGCGGGTTCCAATTTCCATGGCCACCGTCCTGCTATCATACGCAACCGACACCCTTCATGGTTTGTCATGTGCCTCTTGCGTCGGGCGTCTTACCTCGGCGTTTGGTTCTTCTCACAGCGCCATTTTCGCTTACCAAAAGTGGCTCACTTGGCACTCTTCCATTGTCCTGTAGCAACTTTGAGACAAGTCTACGAAAGTCGGAGGATCACCCATTGGGAGTAGACGGAGGACGTTTAGAACCCAATGCCTCTAATTATTCGATCTACCAGGTTAGACTGGTTCAGAGCGCTTCAAAAGGAACCAGCTGCTAGTTGGTTCGATTAGTCTTTCGCCCCTCTACCCGTGTCGGGTGATTTACCAGATTTTCCTCTGGTCTCGTCCTTCACGGGCATAGTTCACCATCTTTCCAGTGCCAGCGTGTGCGCTCGAGCTCCCACCCAAGGACGAGGAGCCATCGGGATGAACCGTGGCTGTGCTCCGAGACGAAGTAGGCACCGGAGATGTCAACGCCTTCAACTGACAGCGTGCAGCGGTTGCCCTGCAGACGAGAGTAAGGCGCACGGTGCTCTTCTTTCGGCTCGCGCGCGCTTCTTGGTAAAAAAATTATCGCTTCGCGTAGGATGCTGTGAAAAGTATGATGTGGCGTATTTCATTCTCATGGGCAGCAAAAGCAGCAGTGACTGCTGGCTGCTGCCTTCTTTCCCGGGATGCCATTGTGCCCAGGGATTCACTGAAAGACAATATCATGACCAGCTAGAAGTATCCCACGATGGATGCGACTTGTGGGCTGTAGAGAATAGCGACTTGCAGACCGGGGTCTAAACTCAGATGTTCCTTCCAGCGCGGCCTTTGAGGCGGACAGTATTATCCACTTTTCAGGCGGGCGCGCCTCCACATGTCCCAGTTTCTGCAGTATATCATGCAACTAGGAACATGTACGGTGTGATAATTTGGAAGCAGCTGTCACACCCAACATAGGGGGAAGACGAACTGAGGGGAAAGGGGCCCATCTGTGAATAACAGTTTTCGCGACGCGCACAACGTATCGGGATATTGCAGAGTCAGCTGCTTCCCCACTCTACAGCTTAGCGAGTCTTTTTTCTTCATGCAACGGACATGAAGGCATGCTATGGCAGGAAACCTACCCCAGAAAGGCCTCGCGTGAACAAATCGAGAGGTACGACTTGAAAGTGATATATGTTGGTGGTGTTGGTGTGAAGTAAATAATGTCTATCATTAGGGCGAAGGTAATGAAGATAGGCAGAAAAGTGTATTTTTCCTCGACAAGAGCAGTACTGTTCTCTTTTAGAGCTTTCAAACCGATATTAAGGCTCCGTGCTAGGCCGCTTTTTTTCTAGAGCAGTTCTTTTTCGTTGGTCATACGCAATCCGTGGAGAACTTGTAGGCCGCACCTGATTATGCCCAATATAAGGCCAGAGTGCAGGCATTGACATTCATCCTTCGATGGAGCAGATGCGGACCGCGCTAAGCATCGCATCACATTGAAGTAGCGCGGTGTCTTGTTCCGAAAGGACTGCACCTCAGCATTCCGCATAATCCCACCGTCGATAATAACTCCGAGATGTCGGTGTCAGCTGACGTATTTGAGTGTCGTACCACGTACGTGTATTGGGTATTTCCGGAAACTACGTCGTTTGAAACAAACACGTCGTTTGATTACAAACTTTGAAGATAAAAGTTCTAACCCGCAATGTTCATTATCTGCAAGCTGCAAGCATCTAGCAAGCATTCCTCGGCTCATTGTGAAACGATTGTTAAAACTCTGTGCAGTTGGCAAAAAACAGTGCAGTTTGTACAGACTCGGGAAGAGTACTTCGCCGAACTGCAACCAATGCAATGTAGTGGAAGACGTCAAACACATAATTGAAAATTGCCCGAGGTATGACACTCATCGTCGAGTGCTAGAGAACTCGCTTGCCCGTCTGGACAGCAGACCCTTCAACATGAGAAAAGTGTTGGGGGGTTGCTCAGCGCATCAACAGCCGCCAGCAATTCGCTTTCTCTTCGAGTTCCTAGAGGCTACTAACCTCATCGGCATTTTATAGCTAGCCCGTAATGCTACAGTTGGCACCATCAAGCTATTATGCAGCGAACATTAAGTGCAGAAAGCGCAACGTTGCGGCTAAGGACATTAAGAAAGTTTTGTGAACTTTACTGAGAGTGACTGGAAACAGTGACCCTCCATTTTAAAGACGCTGTGTTGTGTACAGTGTACAGTCAGCACATAAGAGCTTTGGAGTCGCCGGTTCCCCAGAGAAGGGGCCACTCTCTCCATTTTTTTTCTCTCACAATCAATCAATCACAGTGCGGTTATATAGGTAATCTTGTACCCAGGACCACATTGTGCCACCGATTCCAACCTGTGTTCATTGCGGCGCATTGAGTGAATAATAAGACGAATTGAATCAACTGTTTATGAATGTTTATGTTTATAACTGTTTATGTTTTTGAATCAGCTTTGACCTCTCTATTGACAAAATCGTAAGTCTACTATCCGTCCTAGTTCCACCGGTTTTAAACGGAGATAATAGCGCAGCATGCTGGACTATTTGTTTCGTTCGGAAACACATAACCCTGACAGAATGGACGGAAACCTAGCAGTATTGAAACCAACAGGGAGCTGCGTGTCCGTTGATTTCAGTGTCTCGGTTGTCAGGGCGGATGAGAGGAACAGAAAATGAACGGAGTAGCAAACGGAAGTGTGAACCGTAAACGGGCCTTTGATGGAAAGGAAGCGGACGGACACCGAAACGACCCGTTGAAACCAATAGGGAAATGAACGAGTCCGTCAATATCTATTTCTTAGGCGTAAAAACGAAACAAAGAAACGAAAACTGTGCGAATGAAGCTGCTTTCGCACCAGCGTTTCACATCCGTTCTGAACGGATCCATTTTTCTCCGTTAACGGAGACCACAAAGGGGACTGTAAACTGATGCTAGAGGAGGGCGAACTAGCGGAAAGTAATGGATTTTGTATTCGTTTAGTTTCACCTTTCTGCCCGTCACGATACTTGCTACAAAGGATACGTTGCCCATCTCATATCTCACTGAAGTTGCCAGCTATCAAGAACATAAATGAAAGGTTTTCCGTTTTGACATTCCTGTTATGACAACAAGGGGGACAACATGAGGGGAGGTGTGTACGCTCTAACAACAGAATAGAGAGTTTTAGTTGCACAGATTTTCCGACCCGATAAGTCCACCACCGATATAGTGCAACGAAAACGAAGTATCGTAGTTACATATCGGAAGTACGTCATTTCCAAGTTTTAGCTGGCGCCAACGAAAACAGGCCGACTCAACGTGTACGACTCATCCAAGCGTCGTCGTCTTCTTCTTCTGCCTCCACCTGAACTCTGCCTCAGCCTACACTCTAGTGGAGAAGAAATGCCACTTTTTCTTCTTCCTCTGCCTTCGTATTTTCCTAGGACACGATTCGGACGACGATACAGGCCCAATTCATGCGGAACGAGTCGGAACCCGATAGTGGTCCGATACGATCGCGCGCTTCCGACCCAGGTCGCGTGTGCGCAGTTCTCGTTCTAACGAGTCGGAAAGCTTTCGGAGTCGGAGAACCGTGCAACTGAAACTCTCTAATTTCACCACAGAACACGCTAAGAGCCAATCACCATTCGCGGTGATATCATTCTGTTTCCTTATTGTTAAGAAACGGTATGCGTACGGCTGCCATCTTTTCACCATTTGAGGCAGTGAAAGATATCATTGTGAATTTCGATTGGTTGTCAACGTGTTGTGCGGTGACGTTCTGTTTCTACAGGATACCACGCTTTTGAATCCACCCGAATCACTTGCCCGGATGACGCCTGGTGTATGGATGTTGATAATTGGGGCCCTTATGAAGGTATGCTAAGTGTCACAAAGATTTTTCGAAATCAGGTGATTAATAGATGTCCTTTTAAATTGGTATGTGATGGAGGTGTTGATTTTGTTCCGATACAAAATTCGCCGACTGCGCATGGTGTCGCGTGAAAGGAAGGTTCAACTGCGTCGCCATTCCGAGAACTTGAACGAGCCTAACTGTGTTCCAACTAGGTCCCGCTACGTCTTTATTGACGTTTATGTTTCATGTGGGAAAAGTAAACGAGAGGAACAAACCTTAAGTACACAAGACACAACTTGCGCATGCTCTCGCGTGGTTATCTGGCGCGCTGCAACCATTAAGCCGAAAGAACGAACGACCAACAAAATCCACAAATAAAGTTAGTTAGGCAATAACCGTAGAAACGCACAAAATAATAAAATAGACAGTAATGAGACGTGTGTCGTTCAACAGAACCAGCACACGTAGCAGCAGACGTAGCAGATCGTCTGCTGCCAGTTTTGCTCAACTTATTATCATTCCTAAGTTTGATATGGCACGTCCATCGTTACGTCTTCAATACAGATAGCAAGGCAACTTTCATGACTGTTATGGAGGCTTGATCGCGATTAAGCTTGCGTACCCATTGGTTTCGGTATCGTCTGCAGCATCACGACTGATGGTGTCACTACCCGACGAGCGCTACTGAACCGCAGGTATAGGTCATTGAGTTTGTTAAGACGTCGCTGGTTTTTCAAATTTGTTCAGTGTTTATTGGCGATGAAACGGAACAAATGCTAGCGCCTACATAAAATTTCTTCGTCTCGGCCATCTTTTAAATGGTAAACGACTTCGCAAGCAGCCGTCTTTTCAATACAGGCCTCAAAAGGAACCTGGTACTTCATCTTAGAAAGCTCTCTATTCAGCCAGTTCATTCAACTTACATATCGACGGGGCCAGAACAGAATATTTTATTTATCTCGAGTTACAAACGAAGCGTCCAACAACAACACCGGAACACGGCCAAGCAACCTCTCCCCCCCCCCCTTGTAAATTTGCAAACACGCACAGCACACCACACTCTAAAAACAGAACATCAACGTGCAACAAGTTAGGAATCGATTACGTTGCAGAACGATATTCATCACTGCCTTGAATGGTGAAAAATGGTAGGCGTACGCCTTTTTTGTGAAAATCAACATAAATGGATAATGTTACAAAAAAGGGTACGCCCACTGCTTTCCACCAATAGGGAAAGAGAATGATATCACTCCGAATGGCTTTTAGCGTGTTAGGTGGTGAAGTTCTATTTTAGAATGTACTTGCGTCAAAAGCAAGGCTGGTAATTACACTCTTACAACAGAACTTCACTGCATAACACGGCGATCGCCATTCGTATTTCATCGGCGACCAATCGCCATTCCGTATTTCGAACAAAACATACGCGCGTGTGTGTGTGTGCGTGTGTGTCATCATTGTCATCAGGTGGAAGGAAAAAACGAAGGTGAAAGAAGAAAAATATGAGGAAGGTGGCTGCACGGAATAGTGCGCCGGCTACCTCAAACCGCCATCAAGAGACAACGACCACCATACACATCACGCGACATAGGTGACAACACATCAGGTGGACATCATGGGCCTACCTATGGAAGTAGGCCCGTTTACACGTGCAGTACGTACCATTACCCCAAAAGCCAGAGAACTCCTCCACTCGGAGGCAGCTTGCTATGCATACCTGCCATACCATGCGGACAATCCAGAACACAAGAAGAGTCGCTTCGGTGTGTGTGTGTGTGTGTTTTGCTTTGACAAAAGAGATGAGTGGATAGGATCAAGAATAATCAGAATAGTTCAGTTCTTTGAGGGGACATGTCTGTCTCATCTGATTGATTGATTTTCACCCGACGTATTCCTTAGAACTCGATGCTTTTTCGCGACCAGTGAGAATGAGCACAGCGACCAGACGCGTAGAGTGAGCTCGTTTCAGTTTCTCTAGCTTTGAACGTGGTCCGGTTCGCTGAGCAGTGCATTATTGAGGCGGGCTAGCGAGATCTCAATAGTGAGTGTTGAATCCTTGATATGGTGGTGGCGGTACCGATGCCGCTTGCCTTTTGCTTTTCATTTTGCTTTGCGGCGGACAGCCTCAGATTGACTCCAGTCTCAGACGAAACTTTGACGGAAAAGAAGTAAACGGGGATAAACGGGCACCGAAAGGCTCCCACGAAAACCCATAATGAACTGAACGGGTCCTTCAGTATCCGTTTGTCTGTGGGAAAAATGCAATAGGAAACAGAAACTGTGTTGTTCAGTGGTTCCCAAGATGCTACTCTGGATTAATCGGCATATTACACTGCATCACGAGTTGTACCACGATGTAAAGCAAGGAATTATTAATTATTAACTCGCTTCGCATACTTCACAGAATTTCACCGCTTAACACGGCGATGACCAATCACTGTTGCGAATGATACCTTTCAGAGACGCCATATGCTGAAAACACTGCTAAAGCAATGCTGACAATTGCTGACAAAAGCAATGCTGACTGGATAAGTGTCACAGAAGTGGCGCACGCCCACCGTTTTCAGGAAATTGGGTCAGTAAAAGGTATCATTCTTAATGATGATTCGTCATCGCCGTGTTATGAAGCGAAGTTCTGTTCTTAGAGTGCAGCTTCGTATGGTGAAACTACACAAATTTTCATGGTTACACAGACGTTATAGTTTCACAGTGTGGCTGATTGAAATACTCTCTGATGTCCCAAGTTTCTTCTCTCTTTGGCGCACCTTCTCTGTCCCACCAACGAACTCGAGAACCACTCAGCAAACCAATGCCGCGATACAGTAAATTAACCACAGGACGAAACATGGAAGGAGCAAACTGAGACTGGCAGAGAGTTCAAACATCACCTTGTAAACAAACCGAAGAATCTGCCTGAAATCCAGTGACTCACGATGATGCCGTGCACACGTCCGCAAAGGAAAATGCAGCGACGGACTGCACCGCTGCTTCTTCCGCGTTCGCCTCCAAATGCTTCAGGCGCGCTTGCTGTATCAGTGCAGAGGGCGCACAACAAAGAGAACCCGTTTTAAATGCGCGCCTTGTCAGCAAATAGCGACGAGGGGAAATTTGCTCAGGGTGTCTGACACATCCTAATCCTATTTCAAATTCTACCCCCCACAGTTGCTTGTTTCTTTAGGGAATCCAAGGCATTGGAGCTTCTTTTAAGTTCTCCTTTCTTCGAGACTCTTTCGCCACTGAGTTTACACTGTCGGTACTATGACATCGCGTTGGCTTGGTGTGGGGTATGAGCTTCATGCCATGTTTAGTAACCCTATCACCCACGTTAACTGGAGCGAGATCGGGTGCAATTAACAGGGAGGCATGACAAAAAATCTTTGTCAGTGTGGCTTTTGTGGCGATATCCCGTTCTGTGAGGTTCTAACTTACGGAAAAGTTGAACATGAAACAATAAATTGAGATGGTGATGTGACGAGTTTCATCGCTCGTGATGTATTACCATAGTGTGTGAAATGAGTACGTGAAGATAAAGTTGAGCGTGAACATGACTGACGTTCTTTTCGGTGGATGTTGGGGGCCTGTGTTCTTTACAGGGATCCGAGCAATCCAGGGTTTGAGACGAACTTCATGAAGAAACAAAGCAGTGCCCATGGGGTTCCAAATGGGGTACTAAAAGTGCTCCCAGAGTGAATGGTTTTTTGTTTATGTTTTTTAACTGTGTCCGAACGTTTATCTTTCAGTGGTATACGCGTACAATGTACTGTCCATGCGAACATGATGGGTGCTGGACACGGCGCAGCAGTTTGAGCACAAAGTGGATGCACCAGTTGCATGAAATCATGTACCCGGACAGCGGCGTGAATTTAACGCAGAGGCAAAATGTGTGTAGGGGGTTGACCGGGAATGCGAAAAGACAGCGCAGGGTTCACCGAATAAATAAGTGATTGGCTGGCGATGTCGTGGCACCAGGGTTGTTGAGCCACTGGTTTCATCATATTGTATAGAAGTCATCATCGATCTTCCTTCGACAGTACGATGGGTACTATTGAATGACCAGAGATTCTTTGGGATGTATTATTGTTACGGCAATATTCGCAAAGGTCTGTTAGACAATCGGTCAGTACATTGGTAAAGTCGGACAGCTGCGTACCACAATTCCTTTTTACATTACTTCGCAGAACACAGCAAAAGAGAAAAAGAAAAACGTGAACTGAGTCTAATCGACTGAAATGTCGTACTACCACAACCCTCGAGCGGAACTGGTACACAGCATAGTGCACTCCGACTACATCTCTGAATCAGGTGGATATTCGAAAAAGACATAGGTTACAGCCTAGTCGTCTACACTCTTAGAAAAAAAGGTGGCATCACGACTCCTTTGGGGGAGTAAGTGGCTTGTCTCTAAGAGCACTCTCTTTGGGAGTAAAAGTTACACCCTCAAAAGGGAGTTACAGTTTACTCCATTTCGAGGGAGTGATCGTAACTACACTCTTAGAAAAAAAGGTGGCATCACGACTCCTTTGGGGGAGTAAGTGGCTTGTCCCTTAGAGCGCTCTCTTTGGGAGTAAAAGTTACACCACCAAAAGGGAGTTACAGTTTACCCCATTTCGAGGGAGTGATCGTAACTACAGTTTTGGGAATCAAAACACCACCGTCATTGGCTGAGGCATAAAAAATATTTTCGTGATATTTTAATGAAACAAATGATTCGCTTTAATTAGGCGTGAGAGGGCGCCAGGGAAGGTAGCGAGATGGGTCGACCCAAAAGGGTCAACCACACCGGTTTCAAAAATAGGCCCGGTGGTTCTTTGACGACCACAGGTAGTGTCGTGGGACCACTGTGGGGTAGAATACACACATTCGACCCCACAGCACACACCGTAACCAAGTCGGTGCATGCACAAGAACAGGTATTGCAAACTGTGGGATGGGTCAGTCCAGGAGGTCCAACCACATCGGTTTCAAAAATAGGCCTGGGGGTGCC
>JARGYV010085529.1:504-11627 GCA_029532675.1 Ornithodoros moubata
GTTGCTCACACGCTACTGCTGTCCGCGCTTCATTTTTTCTATTTCCCTATATATATATATCACATGTATTAGCCCGAATGTAAGTCGACCCGTTTTTCGGTGGGGTGTAGGAGGGTTCACCTACAATCGGATAGGTGCTCCCTCTTCCCTCGGCGCTCCCCCCTCTCCTCTCTGGCGTAGCTTCCATAAGTAGGCGCTCCGCAACAACTCCGCAATGCTACGCAATATTCAGTCAGATTGAGGATTATGTGATATGCGTCATTCAGGTAGGAACAACGGCAGTATATATAAAATCTCTATAGTACACATCTTTTTGTCCCAATTTCTTTTTTATTTTTGTCTATTCGAAAATGGGAGGTGAGGAGGGGTCGACTTACATTGGGGTGAATACGTGTACATATACACATGAACATTCATGCAGCAAAACATCCAAAGGGAAGGAACATCCACCATTGGTTGTTTCTTCGCCTTGGATCTTTTCCCTTTGGACGTTCTCTCTCTCTCTCTTTTTTTTTTCTGAAATTGGGCTTGGGTGGAGGCCCTGTGGCCTTGGGCTGTTTATTAGCGCCAAGAAGTGGAATGGTTTAGAAAGCGTAGAGGGAGGAATGACACATGGATGACAAACAGGAGTAAAAGGTTTTTGCTTTTCTTTTTTTAATAAATAGTCAAGGAGGGATGATGTAGAAATGAAGATTTGAAATGAAATATAAAAAAGAAACTGGGAAAAGCTGTGGCATGCCGTGTGAGCAGATTTGAGGCTATATAAATTATCGGAAGAATTTAAACAATAATCAAGAATTGTTGAAAATTATTTTTAAAATAAGAAAATTAAAGCAAATAAAAGATGTGTGATTCTGAGCATGAAGTGTCCCAACTATCCATTTGGATTTGTTGATGCTGTACGAGTGTATGCTTTATGCATTAGAAATGATCCTCTATTGTGCCTGTGACCTGTGGCCCTTAATCCGGTTGCTTGTAGGCGTAGTCTAACGTGTTCGAATGAATGTTCCGAAGTGTTCCGACACAGCTTTGGATAGTTTGTTTAGGGTATCTGTTCTATGACCCGTGCGCCAATGGGTCATCTGTTATCCCGTTTCCCCGATGGACAGCACTAAACAGCCTCAACATTCAACGCAGTATATCACATCGAAGCTAGACCACGTGAACGCATGCTTAATGGTTTCTGTGTGCGGTCGCTGGCAGTGCTGTTGACGTAATTGGTGGTTTGTACTCGTTTGCATATACCTTGCGGCGTGGGGACTGCAGACTGCACGGCCGTGCACTGTCATTGCTTGCAAATTTTTGTTGTTGAAGGGTTGCGAGAAGGTGTTCGTGTTTCAGCAAAACTGAAACAGAAAAACTTTGAAGAAAATACGCATCATTGAAACCTCTCCCCCTCATATGACCCCACAATGTAGCCTCCTTTTGTCGCGGTTTGGCGCTCAAAGTACAGCCGGCAAGAAAAAAGACGGAGCCAAGGACTCATTTCCGCGAATTTTCGGCGAATTTCTTTCAACAATTGTCTTTGCCTGGTCTGGTTAGATGTTATACTGAGTAAAATGATCACGAGGAACTCATGTCCGCAAAGGGGACGTTAGACTGACTTGGGAAATTTATGAGTTCAATTCAAAAAATTAAATTTCATTCAATTGAAATAAAGTAAAAGCGGTACCAATATGTGACAAATGTTCCTAGCAGTAAAACATCCCATGACCACATTCCTCTCTTGCCTACGTTATTTACTACGAATTTCTATCATGGTTGGTGGACCTCCGTGTATGTACTATTCTTCCCACAGGGTGTACCATATCTTTTTTTTTCTTCTCCTCCTTTCCTTCTTTAAAAACTTCGTTTTTATTTTGTTTCGCTTCTAACTCTCCTTTCCCCTTAATCTTTACGCTTTCGAACCAGCTTAACTGTAACCAAACTCACTTATTGACATTGACTTCCAACCTGAGGCGGTCTGCTTTAACTTGCGGTTCAACAGATTTTGGACTCGAAACTTTTTGGTTTCGAAAAGAAGTTTCTTTACAACAGTTTTCTATCTTGTGACTTTAGGAGCTTCAGATCCGCAAAGCGTAGTGCCTTATATCAGCTAGGGGCTTGCTGCTGCACTTCATTCATTACATTTGTACTGCAAACAGAAGGGGCACAATCTCTTTTTTGCAAGACATATTTTAAACCTGCTTTTATGGCCTCAATTCTCATTTAGGTATGTCTTATGTTGGGCATACATACAATTGAAGTTCGATAATTTTCTAGTGTAGCTCATTCTAAACACAAAGAGACGCGCGCACTATTGTTTCCCACTTCAAGATGTCCGATTCAATAACGCAACCTTACTAAACCTTTTAATCTGTTCTGCGAATGCCCCTGAACACTGTTTTCTGTTGATCGCTGTTACTCGTCCATTTTAGCTGGTCAGTTGGTGACCACAAGCCCCCAATATTTCGATCTCAAACTTTTAAAAACAAGAAACAGTGGCTAAAAAATAATATTAAAAGCTACGGCAATCAAGACAAATCCCGGAAGAACTTTCTGCAAAAAAATCTCGATCTCGCCTGAGTATACACACGATAGCGGAAAAAAACAACATGGAACAAAACTGGCGGGATATACCGTGCTGTTATGAAAACGCGCGAAGCTCAGCCCCTTCAACAACGTACGGGATATGAAACTCTGAGACCGTCCTCTTGTCCGGAGGTATATTTCACCTCCGAGACATGACAGTGGACACAGCATGGGCCCGAATCACAAAATCACCACGACAAATGTGTATAGAGCCGAAAGGACAGAAAGCAAGGTTGGGGTTTCACGATGATTCCGTGTCCGTGCTTTGTGCTTCAGGTCATGGGACTCGTTAATATGCATCCTGCACCTTCGGCACTCAAAACGAAAGCTGCAAGTCTCGATTTCACGCAAGGGTCGTTTGTAACGTTGACCACGTTCTATTGTCTGGAACGTGACCCAAAAGCACTTCTCCTTCCTACGTGAGAGCCTTGCGGCATTCGGTCCCGCACATTCCGCTAAGAAAGCATGGCGATTTGGGTATATATGTTCATCAGGAACGCTACCGAAGTCCACGAGGTGAAAATAAAGGGACTCAGATGAGGCATGAGTACATAGAGATCAACTTCGAGGAATATTTTGCCCTACCAATGCAGATTTCGCGAAGCCGGCAACTTTGCATCCATTACCGTGGAAGTTTCATATTCCTACCCTTAAGATCCCGGGACATAAAATGTTTCCTGAAGAGGTTTTGCTTGAATACTGAAGGCGAAAAAATGTAAAACATTCCTGCAAAGTTTTGCGACGATTGGCCAGGTTGTTTCTTTTTAAATGAAGCATTCCACAAAGCGCTGAGCGGCTGCTTCCCTAGTAGCACAATGTACTGAAACTGAAAGTCGGGTGCAATAGGGGTGGCCGTCAGGTTGCTTATCTGTTTATCGCTGCCTGTCTTACATACCGCCAGCTGCAAAAGCAATCTTTATCGACCCATCCACCCCTAATGCACCTGACTTTCAGTACATTGTGCTACTACGGTTCCTGCCGTCCGGAGCAGGAAAGCTGTGATGTCAACGCTACTTTCACATACTCTACAGTCTCCTTGACGGCATAACCTGGTGCTACCATGCCGGTTTGCAGATCATTTGAATTCATTTGTATTTTGTCAAATAATTTTGATGAACTGCGGTTTCTGACTGATAATTAAAGCCACTGACTCTTTTAATGATGGTGCTAAACTTTTCTACGATGAACCTACAGGTGATTCGCGCCGTCAATAGCGCCGCCCAAGCCACCAGTTGCCAAAAATCTGCAGCACGAGCCATGAGTTAGCCTTCGGCGAGAGGAAATGGGTTTTCGAAGCTGAATTAAAAAATAACGATGGCGTTTCCAGCGGCAAGATTGATGCGTGTCATTTATTGCCTTCAGGTCCCTTGACGACCAAGGTGCCCCACAGGGACCCGCAGTGTATTGTCATGAGGCAGGGGGCATTCAAGGGACGTTTTCGTGACAGAAAAGCCATCTTAATTTGTCGAGTTGTGCATAAAATTCGTTTGCAACATATTTTTGTTGAACGAGCTATAATTACAGACCTGAACAACGAATGTATTGCATTATTCATTATTCATACATACTTTATTTTTATTTGTATCTGACAAAATTACATAATGACAATGTTACATTACATGACAACATTCCTGAAAATGCCAGGCTTATTTCTCGTGTCGTCCTTGAGCCATTTCCCCGAATTCGCTACAAAGCAGACGACAAATGTCGACGTCCCAGAATTTCTTCTCTGCATCGATAGAATGCAACAGCCAGGCTTCAGGAGCTGAGAAGCGATGAGGCGATAGGTAGAGCATGAAATTATGTTTTGGATTGACTTCACACTGTTGATATTGTCACGCAAGCGTGATCTTAGACACTTTTCTCTACAATTTCGCGGCTGCCTAAAAACAAAAATTTGGCTTCTCGGATTTGAAGTACGATGACATTCTTCGAACATTGGTACACCCTTGCACAAGCATACGGACTACGAGCTTTAATGCTCTATATTTCTTGGTCCTCAGTGCTGGTCAGCCCATGAGTTACGGTAACACAATTATTGACTTTGCCTTCGAAGGTCCGCACAGACTACGCCGCAGGATGAGACACGTAGGGGCCATTCGTATGGGATGTTAATGAAAGATTTCAAAGGAAAAGGCGACTAAGGATACAGACAATGTACAACGGCTTCTTTTCAAATTAATGTGCCGAGAAACGTTCGACGTCTTTATCACCGTCCTCTTCGCCTCATCCTTCACTCTCGCGTTCCGTCGAAAAGAATGCGTGGCGAAAAAAGAAGAAGAAGAAAAGCAGACACAACAGGAGACGACCGATTCTGTAGGGGAAATAATCAATACCTTGGGGATCCACCGCACCATGTCATAAATAGCTGTGCAATATCTTGCTCCAGACGAGGGGGAGCAACTCTCACCGCCATGAATTATAGGAAAACCCGGAACGTGCCGGAACGTTTTTGTTGGCAGGGGGGCTGGCAGGAGGAAAGGAAAATACGTGGCCACGTGCTGGCTGCATTGCACCAAAGCAAACGGCTCCAAAGGTATCAACAACGCCTAAAGACGTGCTTGCGGTTAAGACCGATAAGAGGCAACAGAAGACGGCGCGCGAAAGAGTTGTCCTAACGATGTTCCATTCGCCACAGAGCTTCTTTTCCGTTTGTTCTGAGTCTTGAATGGATACGCGAAGTCTGTGACTTTCCGGATGTGATAACGTATCCGGTTATAGCTAACAATTTGGTTGCACTTTACATTCAAGCATCATGTACACGGAAACCGAGACACATGGAAGTGTTCTGATAAGACGAAGCGCTCGCGCGTCAGTTCTGCTCTAGCTCAAAAAGCCTATTAAGCCCATATTAGCTTATTCAGCTTATTGCTGCTGAAAAAAGGGCGACCCGGTCCAAGTGCTTTTCTTTTTTAGCATGGTGCGTGACAGCAGCAGGTCTGCCCTGGGTTTCACAAGTTGCGCGAGCCCGCCAGGATATCCTACCATGCACCCAGGCACATCAAACGAGGTTGGAGTGACTTAGCCGACTACCCCAGGCCTCCCGCCGTCGCATCATGACGGGTCTGATTCGACGGTAGTAGACGGGCCCTCATAGCATCAGGACCAAGAGATGGGAGGTCCCTTTACTCTCGTCACATACAAGAAGAATCGTCCGAAAGGTATTCCAGTCCTCCTCAAACCTGGTACGGGATCCTTCTGGAAAGTCAACCCCAATATGGTCGCAAAAGACATTCGTGCTGCTGCTCAAGGACCCATCTTTCAGCACCGTATTCACGCGGACGGTTGCATGTGCATCTTCGTGAGGACGGAGGGTGCCGTGTCTAATCTTCTGTCGCTCCAGGTCGTCGCTGGCCTCCGAGTTAGTGTCAATTTTATCGTCCTATGTTACAAATATGGGCAAGATAAACGACGTTCACCTGGATTACTCAAACGAAGGCCTTGTCTTGTACCTGAAGGACGCGGGCGTCACGGCTGCTCGCCGACAAGTAAGACATGTCTCTAACGAAGATGGCTCGGATAGTTATGTTCCCTTAAAGAGCGTTATTCTAACATAAAGCCCAAAGAAAAGCTCCCAGCGGAGGTGCATCTAGGCTTTGACACCCACAAGATCCCGGAGTACGTAGATGACCCCCCGCAATGCTTCCGCTGCCAATGCCACTTCGCACGCAGCTGTCGCGGACCTCTGCGGTGTAAGGTCTGCTTGTGACCCCACAGACGTGATGACTGCATTGCGTGGCGGCAGCTCAAGTGTGCAAATTGCGGGGGCCCCCATGCAGTCCCCCATTCCTAATGTCCTCGAAAGCGCGCGGTGATACGAAGCTTCCAGAGCCAAGTTCTTGCCCCAGGTAATATTAGGAGAACGCCAATAGCGCCGTCAAAGCACGACGGGGTGCTGGCTAGCCGCTGAAATCAACAGAGGCTAGGTCCCCGTCCAAGGAAGATCGGACACCTGAGTCCCAGTGGACCAACGCAGTCGTCCTACCACAGTCGACCTACCACAGTCGACCTGTAAGAAGTCAATCGAACTCTTCGTTGATATCTGTAACCTACGTCGAACCCATCGATACTCCTCCTGCTCCACGAGAGTCGTACGCTAAACTTGCGATCTGCGGGCAACAGAGCACCGAACCTAAGCCAGCCACTTCCCAGAAGCAGAAATTTCGGCATGCCACGGTGCCAAGTGCCGACAACTCTATGCAGTTTGCCTCTCGCTGTTGCAGCAGTCAAGGCTATTATTGCTGCCTTTCCCGGTGCAGTTCAGGTACCGGAAGTTAAGACCCTGCTAGCGGCGACATGGACCGGCTGTACAAGCGAGGTTTAGTCATGCAGTGGAACGCACGTGGCATGCGCAATAAGCTGCCAGATCTCAAGGTTTTCCTTCTTCAGCACCAGATCCCCATTCTAGCAATCAGTGAGGCATATGTGAATCAGGACTTCTCTATTAGTGATTACACGACGTTTTGTCATAATGGTGCTGACATTGTAAGGACTGCTCTCTTTGTCCGTCGTGACCTGATGACAACGGTACTTCAGACTCCAGGTCCAACGTCGTTTGACGGTGTGCAGTGCAGGGTCAGACTTGGCAGGACCATCCTATCCGTCGCGAGTGTACATCCCGCCGTCCACACGCGTATCTTGGCCGACCTTAACGCAGTGCTAGATTCTCTGTAGCCTCCCTACCTGGTCGTCGGAGACGTCAAGACATCAACGCACATTACCCCATGTGGAGAAGCAAAAAGACTGACCAACGTGGGAAGCTTTGGAATCGAGTTATTGAGAACCGCGACATCTGCCTTCTTAATGATGGCTCCCCCAACCTATATGGCCCATCACTCTCACCCGATGTCCTAGATATCTCCCTTTGTTCGAGAGACGTTGGCAAGTACATGTCGTGGCATACAGACTGCGATGTCAGACCCAATGCAAAACCTTAAGGCAGACCAACTGGCAGTCATACCGCTTGGCATATGAACAACAAGCCCACCGAGTGCGCTCACTGTTCCAGTCTGAAGCCATGGTGGACCAGTGCTTTCAATCGTCAAGTTGCACTGTTAAGATTTGCGCAGGGCATTCGGGCACCATGCCCTGCATAGAGCAGATACGGGCTCTGCGCAGGCGTGCAGAGCGCAAAGCTCGTCGCATGGGTCAACTACAAGACATCAAGACGGCACGGCAGGTTGAGAAACAGGTGACAAAGACGCTCAGAGCCGTTGATCGACAACGTACATATATTATATATATTATATGTATATATACATATATAATACATATATTGTTTGTCAGTTTATCGGTGAGCTTCGTTACATTCACGCCAGCCCGCTCTATTGCTCTACAACTGACTTTTTTTTTTTTTTTAGTTTATTTGGTCGTATCATTATTGGTGCAGACGTTAGGGTATTCTACTTGCTTTTCGGACGAAAGTTCTCTCAGCCGAAGGATTGAGTAGCCACTTCCCGATACGATGCCGACGTCTTGCCGATGCTTAAAAGAAACCAACATCCCTTTCCCCTCGTAGTGTTCGGTGCGAACGGGAACCTATTCTGAGGTAGCAGTCGTGTATTCCCCAAGCAGTATATTCGAAATAGAAAATCCAATCCAGGCCATCAATAACCGAAGCGCTATCAGTTTTTCCTCCTTTCCCTTTTGGCTTCTTCCTTGAGCACACCCTTTTCTTTCATATTCTTTGCCACATAGTGCGCACCCTGCATTATGATGAATGCTTCAGAGGACGTTCATGTATCTTGCATATGCGATTGACCTTTCTGTGCTTGTCGCGCATTGAAGTCGTTCAAGAAGCCGAGAAACCGCTTCCCTTCGGGTGCATCCACCGCACGTCCACCATATTTCTCGACGGTGCAGCACAGCAATGATAAGGGAGTAGAGGAGGAGAAACTAAATGGATACAATGCTGGTTGGCGCTCGTGTGAGGATGCTTTTTTTTGCCTTTCTCTCATGGAAAAGAAAGATAACGCACTCAAGGAACTGTACAGAGCAGTGCGGTCCACCTGCGGCGTAATGTTCCTGCTAGAGAGATTGTTCCAGGGCAGTGTTACGGTTGAACGCTAACATTGCGGGAAAGTAAGAGTATGGTGTCCTCTGGCTGTTTCTATACAGAACCAAGTCCAGTCAACTTTTATATTTTTCGTTTCACGCAAAGACTGTGAAATCCTTGCGTCTGGGAAGAAAGCTACATGTGAAAATTACAGAAGCTCATCCCGAGTGATTCATTACTTTGCGCAACCATATCAAAACGGTAATTTTTAGGCACGCAACTTGTCTCAGCAATACAACCGATACCGTAAATGTCACCTGAAAATAAGGAAAGGAGAGAGAAGCATAACAATTGCCATTGAAATGGGCGCAATTAGTACATTAATTCATCTCTTTTCACGGTATTGCGATACTTGCAACCTAGGTGTAAAGAGGGTTGCAAGGTCGTTAGTTAGTAGATTAGCTATGATGCCAACGCCGGTCTTATGTTTCTTATCGTGCATCGTACGTGGTACTTGCAACGTTGAGCGGAGATATGCAGCGAGAAGGGGACTCCACAAGGCTTCTTCGTGAGGGGTGACACTTGTGTAGCCACAGGGGCGGGGTCGCGCAGTCCCCCAGGCAACCCCACCCGTCCAGACGGCCATAAATCTGGTACGCGGCGCCAAGAGTTTCCACTGTCCAAAGTTGGACACAGCTTGACACCGGGAACCGTTAGTCGTGGCGAGTGGGTTCAAACGGGCGGTCCCTGTCTTGTCAAGAAATTGAATTCGACCAACCAGGAACTGTAACCCTTTGGACCCAAGCCACCCGGTTGGCAGCTCATGGCGGTGGTGGTGACCGTTGTCGTTACCCTTTTAACCGGGGGTAACGCTGGAGAGAGAGAGACTGGGAGCCGGACACCCGAGAGACAAAGTTATGAACCCGTGACACAACTTTGGGCGGTGGGCTCAGTCCGGGAGCTGATGCCTGCAATCACGTTGTAACTAGTCCCATGTAAATAATCGCATCGACCATCACACTGAGTCTAGCTTCGGATGAGTGACAAGGTAGCAGATTCGGAAAGGGGACCCGGAACGACGACAGGGACGAGATGAAACAGATCGTGAGGTTTCTGGATCGTCGGGGCACTCGGAGGAAACGAACAAATCTTTACTATGGTGATACTCAAACCTTGTATGTTGTACTACAACACAAGTATTACCCTGCACCAGCCAATCTACTACAAATAAAATTAGCATGGCTGTAAACATCTGTCGAGAGGCTAATAAGAGAAACATCGCAGCATCATTCGGCAAACGCAGCGTGTTTCACGCTGACTGGACGCACATGAGGAACTACTGATAGAATACTGGTGATTTAATAGCAGCTACCTCAACCGTTAACAGCACTCGATATTACGCCCAAGAATATTTTCGGCCACCAAAATCATTGACTGGCCTGTGTTGCCTGATGAGTCGGTCAGAGAAACGCAGCGCTGCTCATTGCTGGCCAAGCCATGCACCGGGAAACCAAAGTAACGAAGCCCAGCTGATTATCTCAGACATGACATTACACGGGCGCCGTTACGAAAAGCAGCAAACAGCACAAAATCGATACACGCTGTGTGCGCGCGCGTGCGTGCCTGGGGGTGGGGAGTGACCAAAAACGCCTGGAGATTCAGCCCCAGATGCAGTGAAGAAAGCAGAGAAACAGCGTTGCCAGGAGGGTGTCAGCGACTCGACGAAAACCTGCTGCTTCCTCCACCACTCCGAGTTTGTTCCAGACCTTTTCTGCGCCGAACTCCTCGAACAGTGATGACCAGGAAGACCTTTCTAGGTGATGACGGACGACATAGGATGCATTAGACTTTACAACCCGTGTCGCACAACGATGAGATTGCTAACGGTACAACCAATATGCTGGAGTAATTGCTGCTGAAGACCAGGGAAGGCATGCCCGCTCAACCGATGAAGGAAACGTCCACCGGCTCCATACCACGGGCCAAGGCTGCCTACACCAAATCCGTCACTTACCTCCAAAGCTCGGCCCGGCCTTCTCACACAGTCGGTCACGATCACTTTGACTTGAAGTGATCTAGAAAGTCAGGCGGTCAGGGACGGAAGGGATAATATCCCTTTTGAACAGTCGACTGGGAAATGAAGGCAGCCATTCTCTGGGACAGATGAATGGGCAGCGCAGAGGCCGGTTCCAACGACTAGTCTCTATACGAATCCGGCAGGCACCTGTGCCGTGGCGCAAATGAATGAGTTTGTGACCTTCCTCTACAAGGAGATGTGAACAGCAGGGGTCCTTCAGTAAGCTATACACACACCATAACCTTTTTTTCCTCATGTGGGACGAAACCAACCGCTGCGCTTAGTAAAGTCAAACCGAACAGTTGAAGTAAAGCAAAAAAAAAAACAATAACAACAAGAAAAGGTGATTAAAGCACGTTCTCGAAAGCTCGAAAACAAATCCTACCAGGAGCGCACATCGTCACTTTCTTTTTTGACGCAGCTAACCCACTGAGCTCAGAGGTATCACGAGCACAATTACTCCGTGCCACTGAGTGAAAA
>JARGYV010085530.1:0-18299 GCA_029532675.1 Ornithodoros moubata
GCAAGGCATCTCAGTCGAGTTAGCCACACTTCCTTACGGCGTGAAGAACAGCTCTGTGGGCGCCATGGAAGAGCTAAGTGTTCATAGCCGGCACGGAGTTTTAGCATCAGTTTTAGCGTCAGTTTTAGCAAATATCTTCTTCTGCCTCCACCTGTCTGGCCACTAATATCTTTTCTCAACATATGTTACTTTTCTTTAACTTTTTTTCTGATTTGTTCAATTTCTAGCAGCAAATACTGTGAAAATCAAGTTGCACTTTGCTGATAGTTAAAGTGACTCGAAAAATCATTAAGGGAGCCTGTCACGAAACAGATGTACCTAACTAAACTGATACTTATAACCCATACTGTGCTGTTTCCACCCAGAAAAGCCACATAGCTTCTAACTTTTGTAAAAATGTTTGCTTACCTCAGACCATGTTGATGGGGAGATGATGTGCCTCAAGGAACATACCACCGCCCCTGAGCCGTTTCCATTTTCTGTGGAAAGGTTTCCGCTGAGGGTCACCTTGTCATTGAGGCTCAGTGGTGCTTCAATAGACTGACTGATTGACATTGAGTTCACCTCCATTTGCGGGAAAAACCTGCATAAACCGAGAAGCTCAAACAGCATTCTCATACGGACTAAGACTCAAAGGCAAGTAGAACATAATATCAGTTCACTAGTTATCTGAGGGCGAGAACAGCATGTTGGTTGTACATAATCATCATAAACAAATGTGAAAACCACACAGGACAGAAACTTTGTCCATGTTGTCCATCCTGTGTCTTATCCTTCATGATGATTACTAGTTATCTGTTACGTTCATTGCTAACAGAACCACTCAATCGCAATTCTCAATAAAGAAAACCAATTCTATTATTAACATGAGACATCCTAGTACCAGGCAACTGATTTGGGCTTCATTGCTCAAACTGACAGAACCATTACTGCTACCAAAACATCGAAGGAAATTGCAGCAGAAGCTTTGAGTCAGTACGTAGCAAGTACACCAATATGTTGTCAGCATGTACGGTTTCTGTTATTTGTGTGGCAGATGCTTGGTCTTTAGAGTCAGAAATTTGAAAGAGGAATAAAAACCTCGCCATGCATGTGAAACAGCCCACTTCGAAATGAAAATGGGTATCTCATCTACCTGACATTCACAGAACGCACAACATTGCAAGTTTATAAATGTCAAGGTTTAGACTACCAAGTATATTTCTTCTTGTTTCGTTTTGCTCTCTCAGAATTAGCACAACTCAGCATTGCAACTCAGTGGGAGGGGTAAATATAGGTTTACCCCAAGTCAATAGCCAGGATCAAAGGATGCCCTACCCTTTGACGTACTCATCATGGTAGTAAGGCTCAAAGATGTCGGATGCATCTATGCCTACAGATATCGTACCCTGGAAGAAAAAAGAAAATGAAAAGCTTTTTTTCTTTTTTCATATGTTAGCGCATACGTGAACGGTAGTCCCATAACGAGAGCCTTAGAAACTGATTTCTTTATTAAAAAAAGGCTATTCACACCAGCTCTGCATATATGCTGTCCTAATATACGTATATGGCTTTGCAAACATTCAATCTAACAGTTCAACAACTAATTGACTACAAGAAATGAATAGTCGTGGTAATATTTTGTAAGTTTTCATTGCCACAAATGCTGTATTTTCCCTCTGAATATTTCAGGAGGCCACCAGACTGATCTGAAGGCACCTCAACACTGATGCCCCTTTCACCAAGGCTGGTTGGCCCTTACGCTGAGATTAGGAGTCCTCAAACTGCAGACCTTAAATGTACATATTCGTTTCTGTAACACATCAATGCTATAAACAGTGCCAGGAGACCCCATTTATTAGCTCGTGAAAGGGAAGTGAAGGCAAACCAAGGTGGTTTATATTGTTCTTGTTATTGTTATCAATCCTGGTTTAAACATAATTGTAGATAAAATAGAGCTTAAACCAGGTATTCTGACACTGTGAAATTCATTCCTCGCAAACTCCACATACTACCACACTTTCCTTTCGTTGCATACCAAAAACTTTTGGAGAAATCTGCGAAGAAATGATGTTACTGTGCACAAAGTAATTGCAACATGTCAATAAATTTTACGAGCATGAAGAAAGAAATGCTATGTAGCAAAACCTTAGGGTTTGTTCGTTGTTGCAGTCGCCTCTCTTCTTGTTCCTGGGCCAATCTCTCATATTCTTCTCGAATTTCTTGAGGGGTCTTCGTTCTCTGTACCACCTAGATTAAAAAGCAATCCCACACTGAGACAATATGCATTTTTCAAGTATATTAAGAGAGTTTGAACAGTAATCGAATAACAGAGGCACCGTAACAGTCTCATGTCACTCAGTTGCATCCTATGCAACACTCTTGCATCGGAGTTTCGACTGTGCAACACACAACTCCCGTGACCTTTCTTGAATTGGACGATACAGGAATACGCGAAAAATCAGAGTGTTTTACAACATATTGTTGCAATAACAAGTTCATTGCCGGACCCTCAAGAGCATGCTGAAATTTTCAACCTTCTTCACTTGGCAACAGCAGCCACCGCGTTCATGTAATACTCAGACATCTGCATTCTCTAGGTTGGTTGAATTGTTTTGTTGCTGTCATTATGTTGTTAGCATTGGCTGCTGTGGCCTGTTAACGCTACTGCTCTTTTGGTATGACAGGAGAAGATCGTATCTGCGATATTATAGATAAACAGATACGGTGCAACTTTCTGGAAAAGAACACAAGCTTGGTTTTCTTACTATTTAGCTAAAAATAAACACCTTGAAAACCAAGGCTAATATTTTTTTTACTTCAAAATAATAAATAAGACATGAATTCAGACACTCTTATGCTCGGGAATAATACTGTCTCTACGTAGATAATGTCAAACCAGTGGGTGTATGGTTTATACACAATGACATGGGACAAAGACAGTTGGCCACCTTGGCTAAGTACTATTTACTACAAGCACCACCACCAAAGAGAATGATTTTGAAAAGGCATTGAGGGGTGCCTCTGACTTATCACTTCCTGTTCCATCTCTGACACAGAAAGAGCAATTTGTAAAAAAGAAGAGAGAGAGAGAAAAAGAAATACCTGCCAGCCTTCAGCTTCCAAGCCTTTGACTCCCAGTGTGTCATAAATAGCCCTCTTGTGTGGGTCAAGCAGAACTGCAAATGAAATATTTAGCTGTACCCAGTTGCATTGCCAAGCAATGTTGTAAACAACTGATGCATGATGAGGCTATATTTATATTAAATGACTAGATATGACATAACGCAACACNCCCCCCCTCCTTTTTCTAATTCGTGATTAGATATAGAGCGTTTCTGGCTAACGTATACATGTCACACACACGCTATGTTAATTTGTAGGTTGAATACCCTCTTTCCTGAGTCATGTCTCAATTCGAAGCATTCGAAGCCCACTCTGCGTGGTGTCGCGCAACTATTGTCCACTCACCGTCGTACGCTTTCCGTGTTTTGTTGAACAAAATTTCCGCATCCCGCTTCTTGGTCGGGTCTGAATGTTTGTCTGGATGATAGATTTTGCTGAGCCTTCTATAGGAGTTCGTAATTTCTTCTGGAGTGGCCTGCAAACATAATTACATGAGAACGACGTATCAAGCGTTCTTGATCACACAGGTAAGAGCCGCCGGCACACGTTCGTTCCTCTCGGACCTTTTAAGTGCCGCGAGGAAGACAGTTACATTACTGCAATATATATGTATATATATTGAACGCTTTCGTGAGGTATCTTACCGTTTTTCGAACGTTCAGAAAAGCATAATAATCGTCTTCTAATTGAAAAACTGAATCATCAGAATCGCTGTCCATGTGCGCCGCCATATTTATTTACAACATTCCTGACCTTTGTCATACTTAAATGAAAACTTTCTTGTGAACTTTTGGTTTCGAAAGTGATAGTAATGCATTCAAACTGAATAAGTTGCGTAAAAACGGCGTTAAATCACGGACACTTCAGGATTCCGTTTTACCCTATTCCGTTTTGGTACATCCTGACCTCTAACGGCTATCCTCGACTCGGTGGCTTCTTTGGGAAAGTTGTGTCTGACCACCGGCAAAAATATCTTAGTATACATTTTTCAAACCTCGTCTGCTACTCTTTTTGCATGACCTCAAGCAGTATGAAGGAATCATCAACGTTGTGTGTGTAGCCAGAAAGATTTCCTCTGTTTGATTTGTGTTCTTCGGGACGTGGTTCGTGAGGGAAAATTATGTGGCTTGTGTGGCGCTGAAAAATGGAGAGCGGTCATGGCTCAACTCATTCACACCAAGAGCCCGCCTTCGCAAGCAACACCTTGTAAGTTTTCACACAATTCTTGTACACTTTATGACACGCGAGGCTTCAAGAACTTGTAATTAAGTTCGCAGTGAGTGCGGCATCATGTATGCTGTGGTTCGTGTTTTCTCAGTATCGTCTGGTGAAGGTAGAACCCATTAGCTTTTCATGACGCAAATAAGTAAACTTGCACCATAAAATGTTATGGGCTGCACTGCAAAGGTATACTCGTTTTTTATTTATGCTAGTTCTGCTAGCGTCTGTAGTTAGTTTCCGTGCTAGAACACCATGTCTTTCCACGCATCCGCCGTAGTAAGTTCCCGTTAGAGGTCGAATGATGTTCTCTAGACTATGTTTGGTTATCTCGTTTCTTCAGCTGGCACCGTGATAGGGCACGATGGCACCACACGTAAAATCAATAATCCACTCGCTCCTCAAACGGCTGGGACCTCCGGGAGTAGGATAAATATGTGTCCTAACATTTCTGGTCCGCGCGATACACTCCAGCGTCGATCACCACTGACCCGTTACCGAAAGATGATAATTCCATTACACGATGACGATATATTCAGGTCCGTAAAGCTACAACCACCTCGGCTACCTTGATTGAGGAGGTATTGCGTACGTATATGTGCGATCGAAGGTACATTCCAGTGGCCGTTTATATTTGCTGTAACTCCGGAAGGGTTTCGTAACAGAAGCCGTCGTCTGTTTCACTTGATTCACAAATAAACCTATGTGCTGCAGAGATACTGTCGTCCGCACAAAGTAAAAAATAAAGATAAATAAAAATATTTGTTTCCAGTATGTGTTCCAATCTCGTTATCCATTTTCAGATATAATGTTACTTTTGAGACGTTTTTTTTTATTTTTCTCTCGTTCTTTGTTTGTTATATAAAAAACGCGCATATCATCTGCGACTTTCGCCGCTGTCCGTCATTTTGACATGTTTTGTCAGCTTCGTGTAAGTGTGGTTTTAGTTTAGTCCTTATGTAGCCTTTCGTATTGGTGTAAACGTTAACTCTGCTCGAGTAATTTTCCACTTTTTTTGCAAGGCAAGCAGCTTAATGCGAACGAAGAATTCATAGGCTCTTTTGTGTCTCTAGCTTCTCACTGTTCATGTTCTATCATTGGCCTGCCAATGCGTAGCCTCAGCCCATATGGTTCTTTCATTAAGCAAAGCACTTTCCAGTGCACTGGGTCTTGTCCGACTTCAAGGCCCCCGGCTCGTAGGAATTGACGCGTCCTGGGCCGACGTGGCACGGCATTGATTCCAAGTCCACAAGGATGTGCATGCTCTCAAAGGATAGCGCTGCAATACCAGTGCAGTGCTGTAATCTTCTCCTTCTTCTGTCTTCTTATGTTGAGATGTCTCTGTTCGGTTCGAAACCTCCTCGCTCATGATTTGGGATTGATGGATTCTTTCAGTATTTGCCCCATCTAGCTGTGCCGTTCTTGATGTGATGAGGTGGCATCCCAGTACGTACGAAATGTTTAAAAGCTCCACTAGTTTAATTCGAGATAATTGCGTTCGTGACCAGGGATCTGGGCATTCATTAAGTATTTTTAAATTCTGCCAATTTTTCAGAGTGCACTTCATGTACGCATTTCTTCCTCACTTGGATAGCGGAGCATGTCGTCCTAAAGCAATAAAAAGGCTCTGGATGGGAGAGTAGTGTAATAACAGTACTGTGTGAAGAACTCGCTGTGTGGATTTGGCGCATTTCAAATGTGCGAGGAGTCGTAGCCCATTTTTATTACCGCTCCAGAATGCGCCGGGGGAACCCAAGCATGTCTTCTATATTTGAAGCCCAACGGAACGCTTCGCTTGACGGCCACACACGCACGCACTACCAGTGTTGTCCCACTGGGCATCAGACGTTTGCTGCCTTCTCTGTCCAAGTTGACATGGATTGGTGGCAAGCACTCTCACGGCCTTATTGTTCCTTCTTTTTTCTATACTTGGCAGGGAAACGTTGAATGGGAAATGTCTTCCCCTCGCCCTGTTTTAATTTCCCTTCCTGACCACAGCACCCGAACCTGACCTTATCTTCGTCATTACGGGAAACTTGCATGGGTACCTTTTCTTTCAATTCACTCACCCGATAATTCTTCGCCTTTTCCCCGCTGGACTCTCTCTTCCCCTCTTGATTTTAAGGCCCTGTTTCTTTGAAAATAATGGCTTTGCCCTCTTCTTATTTCTTGGTCCGTATTGCCTTCATGAAATAATAAATGTGAGCCTTGGGGGCATTACGCGTACTTCCTACCACCACTGTATCCATGTGTATATACCTCTGCCTGGTCCTCAAGAAAGTGATGAAAATTAATGTGCGCAGAATATTTATATTCGTTCGATCCTATAAAGTTATTTTTTTAATGGAACTCAGATGAGCAGTGTGTCTGTGGGGAATCCATTATTAAGTGAGGATGGAAAGTCTTTATTTTCGTTCTACGCGTTTATGAGCCTTGCACTGTGTCACTCGCGGAATCAGAAGGCTCGCGTCAAGATATCGAACTGACGTACGTCATTCGGGCCCTTTTGTTTCTTGGAAAGCCAAGTGACGACGGCCACTATCTGATGTGTCTTCTGCTCCCCTCCATGCTTCAGCCGCAATAAGAAAACAGCGACTGTAGACGAAAGAGTTTTGTGGCTGTGTATGCGGGGTTGTCGACTCGCGGGTCTGTTCGAACGCTGTATTAACTAGGCTTGTGCGAGTAGTTAAATTTTCGAGCACGAGCCGAGTTCGGGTAGTAAATTTTTTATTTTTATTTTTTTCAACTCGTGTTCGAGCATATCGCATGGTATAAAATATTGCCAAATACGGTAGCACAAGTAATACGTGCCAGCAAAAGCAACCTTATTGTGCCATGAACAGAAGGAATGCCACATATCCGCAATGTAAGCTCAGTCTCAAGCTCAGTCTCAAGCTCAGTCGGCGATGACCAATCGCCATTCCGAAAGATATCTTTTCCTGACCCTATTTTGCGCATAAGTGTCACAAAAAAGGCGTACGCCCACCGTTTCCGGCAAATAGGGTCAGGAAAAGATATCTTTCGGAATGGCGATTGGTCATCGCCGTGTTATGCGGTGAAGCTCTGTTTTTAGAGTGTGGAGCGAAGCTCATTTAGTGGCGCCACCTGCCAGCGGCAAGACATACAGGTCACTTCGCATAACACAACCAGGTCGATGTCCAAAGCAAAATAATCGCATGATAGGTATTGTGCGGGCCTTTCTTTTCGACATCTGGCCAGTGGCCACAGTGCTCGTACCAAGACCTGTGGAAGAGGTTATAAAATAGTCCCGCTGACATGCGGCAACCGTTTTAAGGTAAGCTCGAAACAATACCGATTACTCCAAAGTTTCCGAGCTCACATTTTGTGAGCCGAGTTTCAGAAAGGCTCGAGCTCGAAATTACGCCCAGGCCTAATATTAACGCGTGTATTTTGCTCTCGTTCCCGCTGATGTGGAATAAAACAAAGCATCCGATACAGGGCTCGAAACACATGCAGGCATTTCATTGCGTGATGATAGGCTGCCAGTGCATATGGAGTATCAGGCCATCCGAGATGCACATGCGGGCTGTCCATTATTGTATTTCTACTGATTCAAGAGTTGTACACGCTGCTCGTGGATTCTTTGCCACCCTCAGTAGCACACAGTGTAAAAATCCAACCTCACCGTGCACAACACGTTGGGAACCAATCACAGTACACACTGATGGCCTTCACTACCCTGTATGGTGAAATAGGACATTTTTTTGTGGCAATTAACCTGCATGTGAGAAAAAGACGACCATCTACCGTTTTCCACCAATGAGGAAACAGAACCGCGAGTGCTGATTGGTTCTTCACTCTTATTTTCCCCTGGGTTTGCGTGGGGAAAAGCAGTGCGCTTAGCGCTAACCGTCAAACAGAAGGATATTTTTCAGTGCTTAGATTTGTTGAAAACCTTATGGGAGTAGTATACTTGGACAAGATAAGATGGTTCAAGTATGCTCCTCCCATAAGGGTTTCAAGAGAATGAAGCACTGCAAAATATCCTTCTGTTTGAGGGCTGGCGCTAAGTGCACTGCTTTTCCCCACGCAAACCCAGGGGAAAACAACAGTGTACGTTAACGAGGGGGCGTCGTTAGAGCACTTTGCTTCAACTGTTCACGTTCTTTATGTAATTAACCTTAATATTTAAAAGTACTTGGTTCTCTATGTAATTGAAAGAGTCGGTGCCATAACTGCGAGACGTATCAAAAGGGGTTTTAAATATCACACCCTATTGTTGTAATAAAAAAAGCGACGAAAGAAAGCGGGCACTGCGATGTATATGGACGAGAGGAAAGGTTGTGTATTGAGCTATAGGAAAATAAGGCGATATCCACCTTACTGGGTTCTTCCCCCGCGTAATGAGATAATTTTCGTATATGCTGCGAAGAGGACACCGTATATAGTCAGGTCCTTCACTGCTGACGCGTATTGAGCAAGGCACGTGATGAGGCATATACTGCATGGCGTCAAATAAAATGCCGTAAATCCTCGAGACGCGGACAAGGCTTCTCGGGGCCTTCCACAAATGAACAGTGCAAGGAAGGCTTTAGAATCGTAATAAAGTTTACTGTGTACTTTGAAATAAACTTGAGCACGGGTCTCTCAACCTTCAAATCGTTTATTTTATTTATTTTGACTCGGTCTTAGGGCCAGATGGAGACAGGTGTGACGGGCTCGAAGTGGGAGAGTGTGGCAGCGTGAATAAGAAAATGCAGGAACCCTCGTTTTCTTTTGTATTCGCTCCAATGACGGAGCCCATGTTGTGCTGCACTCTTGTGAAGTGGTCCCGAGACAGGGAAAAGAAATGATCCTCTTTCCAAGCAAGGCATGAAACTGAGTTCTAAGGACTTTTCGAGAAGAGCTAAAAACCGTCCGCGTTTAGAGATGCAGAGAGGTCTCCCGTCTTTGTCCCACGTGCCAGTTCTCAGACCCAAAGTGCTGTTTCCCAACCACTCGTTACATCGTTTCGCCTTCTTGTATCGCCTACTGTTCTTAACATTGGTGTTTGTCCTTTTGTCTTCTGCGGCATCACATGAGAGTAATGCGTTTGGAAGAACCTCAGCCAAACCGGATGGGCGTTGCTAGTACGAAACTCCAGATATCTTGGACGTGCAACTTATTTGGTGGCATCTTTCATCGGAACGAGAACATGTCAGAGTCAGACGACTGGCCAGGTAATAGAAACAACGTTTAAGTAATGACCTCTTCCTTGGAATAACGGAAGGTCACAGTGAAAAAGCTGCAGCGTGCTAGCTTCTTCACTGACTTTCTTCTTTCGTTTCTCTTAGGAAAGTTGAGGCTTTATTCATGCTTGGTCCCCTTTGTGTGTGTTCCGGCCTCGGAACACCACTTTCCATCGTTGTTCACACGTGTCTAAACATTGGAAAGTGGGAAACTTCCTTGCTTTTGGTTATGTGCTTCATGCATTTTTCTGCTTTTCGTTTTAAATTCTTATTTATTTAGAACAATGTACAGTTCCTCAGCGTGGGTTTGTAGAAGTGCGATTGTTTGACGGTTGAAGGCCGCAAGTTTTGAGGCGGACAGAGATTCTTTTCATCGGGTATGACAGAAGCCCCGCCTTTTGTTAGTCTGCTTCCTATGCATTGTGTTCTCGACTGGCCTTAAATGACAGTTAACGGCCCAAGCTGCCAGCCTGTCTTTTCGCCTTATGTGCCCCTAATTGTGTGGTTGAGTTTCTTTCTATTTACGGGGACAGGAGAGGAAATGTTCACAGTCCGTGATGGAGTGTGGAACACTTGGCACCCCGTGTGGGCAGTTCCTTTCACTTTGAAAACGGTTTTCGATTAATTTCCGTTTCATGTCCGCCCGGGAGATCGCCATGTCCTCCTGCAAACGCTTCAGCCTCGTCTTTGAGTGTGCACAGCTCGCAGAGAAAATTCTTCCACGAGAAGCTTTTCAAATGATTTGAAGAACTACATACGCAGCTGAATGCAGCAGTTGTTCGCGTCACTTGACATTTGAAACTGACTGAGGTGGGTTCTAAATGTGCTCGGAAACGCAACACCCGCGTACGTCGGTCCTTTCAATGCAAATCAGGTGGAAGAATTTCCGACCGACTGAATCGCATATATGAGCTGTTTATTTGAACGAAAAGGGAGTAGAGGAATGTGTCCACAACCGGCCAAGAGGAAGAAAGGAGATTATTCATTTACCCAAGGAGGCAGTGACACCTCCCTCTAATAATACAAGGAATCGCATCTGACGCTGCTTGATTTGCGTCTAACTGGCGGGGAATCGACATACAGCTTAACTCAGGAGTCCTGGATTGCTGATTATGACTCGCTGGCCACTGCCGGACTCCGCGGAACATCAGCAATAAGCTATATGCTATTAGCCTATATATATGTATACTATATACATGGCTGACTGCCGTGGCTTATGATCAGTGGAATTACCTCTGATTAAAGTTATGATACGTTAGATTATACGTTAAATTGCGTATGCTGGCACTGTTTCCTGCAAAGTCGGCCAAGGACGTCCCCTTGGGAATAGCAGAATCCTGAGGAGACGATTCAGCTTCTCACTGTATTCTTACTATTGAGCCGTGGCCTGTGAACTCGCGCGAATCGTGGAACGTTAAGAGACTAGCATTTTCTTTCTAGACTCGTGCACGTACCAGTCAACTGCCTTGAATTTTTACCATGTTTTAATACCCATGGTCCATCGCGTCCTCTCCTTCTGTTTTCCTGTTAACTTTTAAAATTTCTCGCTTACTAGATGTCACATACGTATATACGTAACATTTTTCCTGACGTAAGCTTTTTAGACAGTGTTTGAGGCAATTATCGTGTCAAAAGTTATGCTCGGCGTGGCATAACTGTTAGTCCATAGCACTACTCGCGTCCCTACATAGTCGCTTCGACGTACGTAGAAACAGAAGAGAGGGAGCGAAAAGCTCGTTATCTGAGCCATTGAGAAAGATACCCGACGTGTGTGTGGAACATGCTGAACACTAACAAGGCGCATTGAGGAACGTATGTCTTTAATAATAGTATATTCACCTAGGTAGTTATTAAATTTGGTATACAATAACAGTAAATTAGTGCTTGGCCTATGATGACGTCAGCCCTTCCCTCATAACATAACTTGATACGTCTGTTTAGCAGTACACCGATGCTTCGCAGTGCTTCAAAACTGCAACAATTACTATAAAATAACAGCGACGTACTGAGTCTCTGTTAACCAAAGAGGATCGCTACCAAGAACAAAAAAATAAAAAGCGCTCCAGCGGTACGGGCTTTCCCGCATTGCACCCTTATGGTGCAGTCAAAGCACGCTTTACAGTAGGTTCGACCGAGGGAAGCGAGCGGATAAGCGGAGAGAATTCCGCGACGTGACTTCAGACACAAGCTTCCCTCTGGGGGCTTCAAAAGAGGAAAGAGAGTGAATGGCTTTGTCCAATCTTCATTGATTTATTTGTCTTCGATATATTGGCCGGAGTTTGGCCTGAACTGTCGTTTGTCCTCGTACATGTCGTGTAAGGCTGTCATCTGAGGTTTGTTGCATGTTTCTGCAGTCTAAGGCAGATTGCGGCGCCGTGAAGTGTACATGGTAAAACGGGACGCAGTTTCATTGGACTGCAGTGATGCCTAAATATCGGATGAAGAGGTCTCCCCCATATATAATTTGGCACGATATTCGCAAGAAATGTGGGTTTACAGTGAAGAGAGTGTGTGGCGCAATTTCAGTTCTCCTTCATGTCAGTATTTCATTAACCTGTGACCTCGCCTCCGAACGTTTTGGGTGTGGTCCGCGCGATACGGTGGTGTAAGAAGTTCTCAGCTGAAAACCTCTCGAAGCAACCGCCCCTGTTTGTCGTCGATAAACTTTTTCTCCTAGCTCTGTTATGTATAAGGTGGCGCATCACTCCAATACACGAGAAGAATACAGAAAATCTTACTGTGTGTGCTTTGGTCGTATGACTTTATAGTGGCACTCTGCAGTATAATGATCGTCACTTTAGGGTTTGCTACACACTGCGTCTCTTGATTTACTGCAAGTCGCGCATTATATTTTTAGACGCGCTGTCTTGTTTTGCTCCAATCTTACGGCCCCGCTTTCTGAAGTTCCAGCGGTCGTACATCATGCGCTTTTTCTCATCTACGTCTTCCTTGCAACTTCATTTGTTTCGTTATATGTTATATAACGTAGTGACGTTTTCCCGGAAGCCTTCTCAACTCCCGCCTCGTATATCGCAAACTATAAATTTACAGGCTGCGCATTTCGCCGACCATTCTCATTCATTCTTCCTTTTCATTCATTTATTTCATTCTATCTTTCTTTTCTATCATCTCGTTTGTTCCTTCCTTCATCATCTAAATTTCCTCGCTTTCTCTCGCGCACACCCTTTCTTCTCTGCTGTGCTTCCGCCCCGTTCTTTTCCCGGACTTTCTTGTGCTTCCTTCCCTTTGGCTGTCTGTTAATCCCTCTTTCCAGCTCTTCCGGTTCTTCCTTCTCACCTTCCGGCTGTACCCGTTCCCACTTCCGTCTTTCTTTTTTGCCAGTTCTCTCCAATCCAATTTTTGTTCCTTTTTTTTCTTTTCAGTTCCTAACCTCACTCGCTTTCTTTCCGCCCTTTTTGTTACGAATATCTTGGGCGCCCTCTTTAAACAGCCTTCCCCCTCATCTCTCTGGAGCAGTAAATGGTGAAGACCTTCTTAAATTCTGAAACAAAGAGGCACAGTACGCAGGTGGGAAGATGGAACAGACCTAGACTGTCAGTCGGATACATTTATTTTGCTGGGTAAAAGAAAGGGAGAGACAGAGAGAAGACATAAAGGGGCGGTGGTGGCCACCCAAATAAGAGAGGTCGCTATCTAACAGGCTTACAGAGGAACATGACACCCATCCGTGTTTATTACGAAGTGTCTCTGGATCTTCTCCTTTGTTTCTGTGTCTTTTCGCACCTGAGTCTGCCTTATTATTATTATATTTTTTTTTTTTTTGTGCCTAGCGACACACGCGACCGTGCACAACCAAATTGTTTTACGGTTTCGAGAGAGGTTTTGTTCTCTTGGATTGTGTGGTTGTGGCATTTTCCCACGACATTGTGTCGGCGTTCAACGTAGCGCTCAGTGTGCTTCTGTGAACACACTCAAGTCAAGGTTTCCACGCAATTCACGTGGACCGCTAAGCGTGTTCGTACCGAAAACACGCTAAGTACACTTTGACGAGAGAAGGCTGCCTTTTGAAGAATGCCTTCAGTTCGTAGATTTGAGGCCCTCCGTCAGGCGCGGACATGCTTGTTGGAGTTGCGAGCCTCGCTCTAGAAGGTATCTTCTTCTCCACTCATCGGCGCATTCGAAACTTGTGGAGACGGATCTGGCTAGCAAAATGCGAAGCTCACAACGTGCCGTCGTGAGATTTCCTCCAGCCTGCAGTCTCAGAGGCTGTCAGCAGCGACTTTCTCGAGAGCTCCTTTACATTTAGAGAAGCCTTCCTTCGGGAGATGCATCAAGGAAAAGCGCAGCGAGACACTACCGTGAAATATACAGTATATAGCGTAGTTCCATATGGAACATTACAAGTCAGAAACTGAGCGAGGTGGCTAGTGGAAAACCATGAGACGAGTAGGAACAAAATACACACGCAATCTTTGTCTCGGGCTTTTACAATTGAGACACGCCATGCAGGGTCAAAAAGCAGCTTATCAAGCATTCACGTTATCTAAGTACTTTTTCAAGCGCTAGGAAATATTGCAAGTTTCCCGATCGTTGTTTCGTAAATGAAGACAAGCTCTTGTGTTATTTCCTGTAGAGGACAATTTCAACTGAATGTAACTGTAGCAGACGCGTTTCTAATGTGTATTCTCCGCGCTTCGCTTCCATTATTTGCGATGGAGCTGCGAGAACAACTGTCTTCTTCTGTGTTCTTGCTTTTGTCCTGACGAGCGTCCCCGAGGGAATTGCTTTGAAATGGCCTTCGCTTGTATTGCGGGTGCAGCTAGGAATATGGAGCGCGCCAGTTTGATGTGGCAAAACTGATTAAGGGTATATGAGGATGGGCTTTGCCGCCGAGTAGGCGTTTTATTTGACGCCATGGGGACGCTGAAAATGGTCCTTATTGTGCTTTGACTTTTCGATTGCTGGGATGCTCCAGTGCACTCAGCTCCCACTGGGACATTGAGACATTTGAAACTTTAACCTTTTTGCTTTGAAGTTCTTGTGTTTATTACCAGGATCGTATTCCGAGCAGTGTACCATGTTCTGTTATTGCTGTTTCAGTAAATGGGTGAGATTAATATGAGTAATAGAAGTAAAGGTGTCCTTTGTGGTCCTTTGGGGTGTCACTGTTGGCACCTAGTGGCAGAGCAAGCTCTGGTTCACGGACACCGTGCAGAATGGTCCTGTGGCTGGAGCAAACGAGGTGTAAAGCGAGTGCTTCTGTGTAATGTCCTCTTTTCTCGCTGATGAAGAAGGGAGAATTTTCTCAACCGTAACTTGGCCTCCTACGCAATAGAGATGAACAGCAGAGAGAACTCTTGCCGCATGCATTTCAATGCGTCACCCTTATTATTATTATATTGGCCACAGGAAACAAGCCGTACGCTGGCGTTTCTTACTCCCTGGAACACGAGAGAGCTCGAGAAATTTCTGCTCGTATCGATCCTTGAAAGGCGCGTCCTTTTGAATAATCACTGAAAACGAGCGGTCGCCTCTTTTGAAGAGCGCCTACAGGAAACGGGCCTACTGATTACATCCCGCGTCTTGCCAAGCGTTCACATTCCTTTTCCTTCTGACGTGTTCTTCGCTTCGCTTCCTTAGGCTTGCATACGAAGGAAAAGCTTTTTCTCGTTGTATATACAAGGAATGTGAGAACAGGTACACATGCGGGGACATCGGAAAAGTTTCCACTGAGGTGGTTCAGTTACTGCACCTCGGTATATAGCATACCGAGAGTTGACGTTTCCTTCCGAGCATGCCAGATACAAGAGCATCCCTCGCATATCGAGCGGTGTAGGACATGGTGCCCGATGCATCAACCTCTCGGTGTTTATGCGTGTTGGTCCCGAAATTTCTATTATTTACCGATAAATTAAACAAGTAAGTAAATAAGCCGTGGATTGCAAGGTTTTCGAGGCCCGTCGTTACTTAGTGTCTCTAACTCTTTAACACAGAGAGAATTTTTTTTTTTTTCTTCAAGTCCCAGCACTGACGGTCTCCCTCAAACAGGGGGTGAAGAGAATTCGACAGATAGATGACATCCGAGTGGTCACATTTGAGCTGTTCATACTCAGTATCCAGCAAGTGATCATCGGTCAAATGGTATTCTGGCATGCGTAGTTTTCAGTTCCTGTGTTCCTCTCCTGTACGTTCCCATATACTCAAGCTTGAAAGTCATCAAGAGATACAGCAAGTGCAGCTCGATAAGGGGAGAAAAAAAAAAAAAGAACGACAGAGAGACCCGAGGGTAAGAATGACTATAGCATCGTCGAACACGAACGACTTTGTTTTCCGGACAAGTCGTTCGTATACTTTGTTGTTGGATTTCTCCGTTCTGTAGCAAGGACGCCGAAAATGAAGTACACGTTCTCGGGGAGAATGCACTTGAGTGTCTAGCATATAAATGCTGTTCTCTTCACAGATATGGAATGGGTCGATGACTATGTTTGCAGTGCTGCCTTAGTAAGACCCTATTGAGGACAGTAATCCTAATACCACGATTAATTTTTTTCGCTTTCGCCGTGCTTTTGTGGATAACTTGGCATACGGCTATATATGTACAAGGCGAAGCTCCAAAGTACTGCTGCAATTATGAAGGTAATGCACGTGCACATGAACAGAAGGCATATGTGTTGTGTCGTCATGACAGCGATAGGGAATTCTCCTGCTGACGAAAGGTGGAAGGCTGTTTGGCGCAAGAACTGCAACGGGAACACTGCCACCGCATTCTGTTACTGACAACTGCTGGAAGTGCCGGAACAGGGGCTCCTCACATAGGTTATTGCTATTCCACTGGGCGTGAACAGAAGGTTTCCTCAACGTGGCTTTCCAGCACTGATGCAGAACAATAAATACCGGTTATCCCAGCCAGTTATGCTCTGGTCCTATACATAGAATGACAGGAGCGATTTCTTCCTCTGCCTCTCGTTGTACTAAATCACGAGCTTCATTAAGTCAACATCTACTAAAAATATACGCAGCAGCTTGTGCATGCAAGTGTACACCTCTCCGCATACCTTTCACTGCATGCCTAGTATGAAAACATTGAGAGGATAACAAATTAGTACTGCGTGATAGAGTCCTCGCCTTAGTTAGTTTACTTGTCCAAGTATTTCCCTTGACATCGGAAATGTGCCATTCCCTGTGCTCGGCACCGCTTCCGATTTCTACACAACTGCAGTTATTATATTTCTTTTTCCAGGCTCCCAGCCAAATGGCGGTAGTCAGCAGCCAAGCCACCATCTCCAACCCACGGCTGCCCAGTTGTTGGTGAAGGCGCCCGCGAGTGTGGCGCGGTCTTTCTTCTGCCCGGCTGTCGTGACGACGGCCACAGTGACTGCGTCTACTACGTTACCCAAGCCGGAAACTGTCAAGTCAAACAAAGGTACGTCAGAGGCTGCTTGGTTTTAATTGCATGACCTTTGGCGTCAGCCATGACCATCATCGTAGAATGGGTCCTGAAATTAGCAGGATATCGCAGCCCTCGTTTATGCTTCTTACTTTGGCGGTAGCTTGCCCCTACCTTGTTGCGCACGGGTAATAAAAATATGTCGATAAATATACGGGGCGGTTCCACCATGATAGAAAGCCACGATAAAAAATGTACACAGCTGAAAAATATGCGCTCAAGAGCATTTTTCTGTTAAATACATTTTCCGTGCGTTGGTACTAATTCTAATTCACGTCAATTGACGCAAACTGAATTTCTTAAATTGAGCTTTGAAAATTTCCAGGTCAGCCCAGCGTTTTTCTGACTTCAATAAAAAGCGCATGACAGATTTATTCCAATAAAAAAAATGATTTCCGTAGAACAGCATAAATTGTTGAAATAAATAAGCGAAGCTAGCCAATTAGCTCCATCCAGTGCATAGTCGCAACGGCATTTTTGCGAAGTTGTGTCAGAGGAAGGGCATGCCGGCCTCTTTCTTCTGATTGTTTGCCGCTGTTTCTGGAGAAAAAGGTAGCAAATGACCTTCCAAGCGCTATCAACAGGGCGTATCAATAAGCACTCAGATGGAAGGGGCATGCCATTTCTACAGTTCAATTCAAGAAATTTCATTTGCGTAATTTGACGTCAATTTAATTTAGTACCAACATGGGGAAAAAGTTCTTGACAGAAAAGTACTTTGGGCCGCATATTTTTCCCTTGCCTACATTTCTGTTGCTAATTTTTATCATGGTTTGTGAACCACCGAGCGTGTAATACATTTTGCCAATCGGCCAGTTTTTTTTATCGATGTGAAAAAGGAAAGAAAGAGACTGTTTTTACACATACATGTCTGTAAGACAACGGCGTGGGACATCGTAGCTTTGAACCGGATTTTGGTGTTCTTCGAAAGGAATATTCAAATGATGAGATAATTTACGAACGATTGCGTACGGACGTAGAGGAGAACTGGGAAGGGACGACCTGGCGTGCCGTTGTCATGACAACGGCACCATCATAACGTTGGACCAAGAAGGAGTTGGATGGCAGACATTCTTTGGGACCAAAACCTATATATACAGCTGGGGTTAGTCTGTTTGCCCGGCATGTGATGGAGGTAGTTTCTTCACCTTGGGGGCTATAAATATTTATGGCAGTCTCGGGATAAAGCCTTCCATAAGGTGACCGGTAGGACACGTGTACTCGTAGAATGTCAGGTTGGGTAACGTACGGCAGGTGCGGTCCTATGGGTTTCCTTTTTCATCTGCTCCGGGGGAAGGGGTTGCACTTCTAGAACAGTCGTCGTTAATTGTTCTCGTAGCGCACTTACAGAATTTTTTCAGACATCAGTTCGTTTTTTT
>JARGYV010085538.1:0-23691 GCA_029532675.1 Ornithodoros moubata
CATGGCACTTCACTCTTGTGAACAAGACTAGCGGGAACTGTGAATTACAAAGTCTGGCTTTATAACACGCTTATGGTAGCCATGTATGGAGTTTCATCGTATTATTTTATCGTATTATTTATGGCACCATGTGTCGGAGATTTCCAGGGCACTTCAAAAGATCCCCAGGTGGTCTAAATTATCCGCAGTCGCTCATGATCACAGTCGCCTCGCGACGTAAAACCAACAAATTATTAGTATTATTATTTCGAAACAATGCTCGGAGCGTGCGAATACTTACTTCTTCTTCTTCTGTCTTCACCTCTTTGAGTACCGGTATCTTCTTCTCCTGCCTTCACCTCAGTGGCCATTAGCCAGGGTGGCGTTGGGCCAAAGGGGAAGAAGAACCAGCAGTTTAAGAAGAAGGTCTAACTTTCTTTTTCTTCTTCTTCTCCGGTAGCAGAGCTAAACAGCGAAGAGAGATCCAAAAATCCAATGGATTACAAACTACAGAAAAACGCCTCAGCTTGGAAGCCGCCGATATTTCCCACAGAGCTGGACGGACTCTGTACGAACTATCGGCGGCTTCCAACATCAGAAGGCGTTTCACTTTCTCCTTTTTTTTTTTTTTTTTTTCATGTCTCGTTTACAGGTAAAATCATCTCCACTTTTTTATTTATTTGTTTAATATAATAATTAATAATCGGAGGGTATTATCTCAAACAACGCAGAATACCAACCGGTAAAAATGAAAAAGAAAACACTGCGTGCAAGCAAATGTTTAATACCAGCAGAAGAAGAAGCCGTTTTCTTTTTGTTTCTTTTTTTTTTTTTTTCATTTGGTTACTTAGCTGTGTACTTTCTTCGGTCCTGAGGTTCAAATAAAAATGATCGATCGCCATCTAACACGCGCCTCATGCCCTCGGGCAATCACTTCTTTCGTTTCTTTCTCTTCTCTCTTTCCTCTTCTTTTTTTTTTTTTTTCTTTCTTCAGCACCATTTATTGCAAGTATCAACATTGCATCAACTTTCACGGAGTCGCTGACTGGCTACTATGATTCCTGCGCCAAACTACTGCGAGGCACTATCGCTGTGCTACTCGTGTCCTCAGCGTGGTCGTCATAGCTGCTCCTCATTCTTCCACCTCAGTACACAATTACTGCCCGTACTATTCCGCAGTGTGTTGCGCAAATTCGTCTTTGCCGTAGGCTATGCACGTGGCCGGGAGTCCCGGTTAAAAAAGCCAAAGGTGGCAGAAGAGTCCGTCAATCGAATGTAATCGACCCCATCAACCACCTTGGGTTTCTCTCGTCGACACGGGTGCAAAAGTAAACATAATTCCTCCTCGGCCTTTCGATCGTCATCGTTCATGCCATCATGTACGCAGAACTAGCAGAACTATCATTCTTCCATCAGGTGCTTAGGGGAGGGACCCTGTCTCTTCAGAGTGGCGCTTCGTCGCGGCTTCCAGTGGATTTTTTATCATTACAGATATATCCGAAGCCGTAATGCAGACGATCTCCTGCGTCATTTCGGCCTAATGGGTGACGTAGAGGACAGCGCCACTAACTAATCTGTCCGGGATATACAGAACAGCCCCCTGCACTCGTTTGATATATTCGATATCCTGAGAACTTGAATAAACTTCTCGGTATCATCAGTCGCTTCCAACGGACGTACCATCTCGACAATATCCTTGACCCGAGTTCTACCCTTTCATGCACCTCCACGCTCAGTTCCACCCAAGATCCTCCCTATTGCATGACACGACCATACTGCATACCCCCCGTGCACAGAACGTCATAACCAAACCCTACTGATTCCATATATCTCTGATTTCGACACCGACTTCCACAGAGACAGAATGTAGTCGGAAATCGAGGTTCACAACCAGGTACCGCTAGAACAAGTCAAACTTCGCGAAAAACCGCTACCGCGGCCCCCTTAGGATTACGCGAGTACATCCGAATGCCATTTGGTTTGCTTGATGCGGCACGAACATTTCGATGATTTACTTATGAAGCAGCCTGAGGAAAAGGATGATGTGTCCGCCAACTCTTACACTGTTATTTCCCCTTGGGTTTGCGTGGGAAAAAGTAGTGCACTTAGCTCCGACCATCAAACAGAATGATATCTCCCAGTGCTTAGATCTGTTGAAAACCTTATGGAAGGAGCATACTTGGACAACCTTATCTTGTCCAAGTCCTTATCTTCTACAAACAGGCTAGGGTGTAAGAACAACGTTGTTGCGTAATTTATGCAGTTCAATTTACTTTAAAACGCCACACACCACTGAACAGCCTGCGTAATTATCCGCCGGAAAGATTAGACGTCGAGGTGATTAACTACCTCCAAGCAGAACTGGATGGGATACTATATACCGGTGACACGGACCGCGGAATACCCTTTCCTTTTGGGCGAGTTTGTAAATAAGTTGCAAACGTTTGCTTCAACGATCCCCTCCCCCTCCCATCATATTTATGACACTGTTGAAGATAGCTAAACGCAAAATTCATCAGAAGAAACGTCCCTGTATAACAAAGACCGCGAAACAGATGCTGACATCCGTATATTTCCTCCCCTTGAGCTATGCGGCGGGAATTGAATCGAGATCGTAAAGAAGGAGACGTTGTTCGGGCAACAGATGGGATTCGACATATCTTTATATCTGACTGCTGATGAAACGAGCTTCGAGAGACAGGCTTCGATCGATGATCTACCGCTGGCTCAAACAAATGGGCTTTCAGGAAAAATAAGTTGCGCGACTGGGGAAAGAAACTATGCCAGTTGTTGAATTGATGCAGTAAGCTATATTTGTATGTTGGGACGCTTTACGTATTTATATATATATTTCAATGTGATGTTGTTGGTTCGTAACTAAGTCAGTATATATATATTTATATTTAGATTGTATTATTTACTGTCTTCTTTTTTTGTGAGTGTGCCTCTATGAAAGTTGTATGATGGATTGTTGTCTAGCTAAAGAAAGCTCAAAATGTATTTCTGATTGAAAGATGAAACAGCACAGCTTTCGGAGTCGCTTTTTGTTGGAATAACGTGTCAGGTTTCTGTGCTCAAGTTCGCGGGTTCGATCCCGGCCGAAGACGGTAGCAATGTGGGGGCAGGTAAACATTGTTGCTGGCACCGTGCGCAGGAAATTTCCGGCGCGCGTCAATAGATCCCCAGGTGGTCTAAATTATCCGCAGTCTTACCCTGTGGCGTCGCTCATGATCACAGTTGTCTCATGATGTAAACCCACCAATTATTATTATTATTATTATACGGCCCAATGCGTGCAAAGTAATACCGCGCTAATACCAAAGGGCAAGTTCCACGGAAGCGGATAACATATGGACGCTTCAACTTCTCCTCCAACACTGTTTAGAGCAAAATAAACGAGGGCAACATCCGAAGGAAACCAGCGGGAGCCCAACTAGCGCTTTCGAGACTACGGCATCAATAAGCTATGCAAGGAGACCAGAAGTGTGGGAGGCTTCTCTAGGGATTCCTCCGTTACCCTGTCGTGAAGGTACGGCTTTGATTGAGAGCAAACGAAGCAGGAGAAAAGCAAGTCTGGAGCAGGATCCTTGCCCTCCTGCATATCATCTTTGCTCCGGAACCGAGAAACCGAAGGCGTATAAGAACGAATGATGACCATGGCTAGACTGTCTGTTTTACTCACTGCTGCTTCTGCCCTGCTGGATGGATGTAAAGCGCGTTATGGTAGCCTGTTTCTCCTCACGAGCAACCATTGCTTCTCTTTGTTTCTCGCACACAATCATTACGGATAAATTTAGAGGGGAGCACTTGCAGGGTCTTATTCAAACACCTCCTACGCGCCACTTACTCAGCGGGTCTTGTTTTTTCTTTTTTTTTTGAAACCTCTGATTCACAAGACTTTAGGAACCTCCTCGCGCAAGCGGTACAGACAAAATGGGAAAGCTAGGAGGTAAGACACCTTGAGGTCCGATTTCGAACTGCAGTCAACGGTGAATATCCAAAGTGACCACACCACAGCACACAATGTCCATCACGTGAGGTAGCACGATGTCAGAAATTTCGCAGCACGCAAGAAGCAGTCTGTTGGACATGATTCTGTAGCGACACATGTGTTCTTGGAGATGCGTGAAGCAGAAGGAATATACGGAGCCAGTGTGAACTCAATGAACCTACAAAACAGTAAACAAGTATTACGCTACAGGCTGAGTTCAACACATGCACGCTTCCACACACATGCGCACATTAAATGAGGCCTGCGCTGTCCAAACTTCCTAGAAACAATCAATTAAAATCTGGATCATAGCTGTGAAATACAGTGACACTACGAGCGGTCTGTGAAGAAAGCCAAAGAAACATATAAGGCCAGCGCGAAACGCACGTAAAATTGGCTACTGCTTGCTTTTCTATACACCGTGACATTCCCTCTGTTACAACTTCTCTGTAACCTGCAAACAATAAGTTAACCAACAATAACAATACAACATAACAACAAATAATAAACAATACAGAAAACAATTGACAAGACAGTGCAGTTAACATTTAGGAAGACCATCTTGTCTTGTCCAAGTGTGCTCATCCCATAAAGTTTCAACAAATCGAAGCACTAGACGCATATTATTCTGTTTGACGGTTGGCGCGAAGTGCACTACTTTTACCCACGCAAACCCAAGGGAAAATAACGCTGTAGCCAGTTGCACCCCGTTGCGCAATTACTGGTAACCGATTCCGCGAGAAGGTTTCTAAATTCAGCCACTCATCGTAAAGGCGTATGAGAGGTGTCATCCGATGCAGCATCATTCAGATACTGTTTTCATTAATTGTTTAGTTTATATTTTCAGCCGTTTTAGGGTGTATAGTCGGATTGCAGTGTTAACCCAAATTATCCCCAGTCTCATTTTGGGGATCATTTGGAAGGGGAAGGGTCTAATGCAGAACTGTGGAGTAAATTGAAGAGTGTGGGGGCTTAAAATTGAGAGTGTTTGCGAAGCAAGGGACTAAAAGTAAGAATTCTTAGACTGAAGGGTTCCAGATTCATAGGTGGCACTGGTTTTCCCAGCACAGTTTGCTCGTCAGACAAAGCCGTACGTAACACCTCTTTCACTTTTACTTTTTACTCCTTTACATTTAACTAATACCTGTTTACTCCTTTTTACATGGAGTAAATTTACTCCTTCTCCAGAATTGCATATGGAGTATAAAGACACTCATAAGGGTGTATGAAGGGTAGAGTCAGTGAAGGAGTTACTCACTTGCAGATGCACATTGCAGGAGTAAACATTATTCCTTCTCTTAAATCGGAGTAAAAATGTGTACATCTTTACTCCTTTCTGTTTAAAGATGGAGTAAACTACCATTTTTACTCCATTTATAAGGAGTAATCAAGACGTGTCAAGAGTAAAGGAGGTGTACACAACTTTTTTACTCCCCCTGCACAGTTACTGCTACGTCGGCAACCAGAACGGGCTTTAACCATTTTGTGGACGACATAGTTATTTCGAATGCAAGAATGTAGGGCAGGCTTTGCGTCCACTCATTAGAATTAGAGTTGAAACAAAATTTTAATCTCAAGTACTGTTCCTCCTTTCCACTAAGACCGCTATTGTTGGAACCGAGGCGAGCCCATTCTGTATTCGTTGCATTTCAGCCTTTGTTACAATCCTCCTTCTTGGCTCCCTCCACACGTCTCTACGCGTGGCTGCTAATAATAAAAGGCCCCACGCTCTAACTATACAGCTTTTGCGTTGCCTACTCTATTGATCTCTTTTTAGCCTTTTTTTAGTTCTGCGTTAGAGTTACCACGTACGCACTATAGGCTTAGCTACAATAGAACATCAACTCGCACTTCCAATTTTGTTTTCGTTCTATGTGGTTACCCTTCTTTTTTTTGTTTCAGTCGTTGCTGCTAAAACCGCAGCAATGGGAAATAAAAACGGGCTATGTTGCTACAGGTATAGTAACTTTTGTAGAAATGTAACTGCAATACACAACCTTTTTTTTTTTTCTTTCACTCTCTTCTCCGCGGTGCGTAAACGTTTCGTAAACGGAACTTTTAGCGCTTAAAGGGACGGTCTCGTACAGAAAAGTCGATTTCGAAATTTTAGTGAAACAAGAATCGTTAGTACTAATGTAAGACCGCATCGAAAGCCCATCGGCAGGAGCGCAATAGTTTCGAGAATAGTAGAGAAAGTAGATGACTGGTGTCACGTCTTTTATCGTCTCCCTCTTTTGTTACATAAAAAAAAAAACGTCATAGGGTGACGTCAGCTGGAAGTGGCAGGAAATGCAGGGTCTCCCGGCCTTGTGATTGGCTTGCGCGCGCGATCACAGCACTCCCATTTCTTGCGGGCGAATGTTCCACTAAAATTTGAATGAGACCCGGCGCTTTGTCGTCTGCTTCTATTGCCTCGATTCGCTGCGCTTTTCGTCCAATAGCAGGCTCCCGTACCTGCTGACGTAGCGGATGTTGTCGTCGTATCAATTTAATTCGTTTTTCTTAATATCTGCTCCGTTTCTAGCGGAAAAAATTAATTCGCAGTGTGCCATTTTCAACAATGGCGATTCGAATGGCATAGGTCTTAAACATGTCGTCGGTTACGAGACCGTCCCTTTAAAAAGCTCTGGGGATCACGCCGCTTACTTGGTTCTTCTTCACCTGATATCTTTGTGTCATACGTCTATCACTGTTTCTGCTGCACCGGCCACATTTATTCTTTTCCTTCCTCTCTCTGTTCTCTTCGTTTTTGAATGTCGCCTGACAACAGTGGTCCGAAAATTGGCTCAGAAACTGGACTAGGGGCATCAGGGAAGAGAGACCCCGCCGGTAACGATTGCCTCGTCGAAAGGATTCGCTCCGCTCGAAGTTCCTTAAGTACAAAGTGCGGAACAGTGTTTTTAGTTGTATGTATCATGGCCTGATATAACCTGATATTAATCTGAATCTTGGGGCAAGAAAGACGTACATCAGACGAGGCTCAACGGTCCACCCAATTAGTGTGCACCATGTTTGTTTGCGTTTTATTCTAATAGTCAGCGTTTATCTGCCATTGATCAAGTACTAATGTTATGTAATCACCAGCGATGCATCCATACTGCATTAGTGTCGTATGTAGCCTGTCTAACCACTGTAATAGTAGGAAGAAGATATCGTGAATCGATGTCTTCTGCAGTCAGAGCTCATCTTTAAGTTGGCTATGCCACATTGCACTCATGCGCAGAATGTCGCCCACTTTCCAGGCAGAACGGTTAAGAAAGTTAAGATAATGAAAGTGAATGGATAACGGGAAGCTCGGAATTAAGTGGATGAAAGTAAAACAGAAAAAAATAAAGAAAAAGATCACAACGGCACAGAAGAAATTTTATTCACTGCATCATCTGTTAAAGGAGTTCCTTAGCGCGATACCATGCTATTAGTCTTGGGGGCATGTTGCTTGAAGTGCGCGGACCGTATTGCGGCCATAAACCGTGAGCTCTGTCTCCCTCGACTGGCTTTCTTCATTCACTCCGGGCTATGTGTTAGATCATGCAGTCAGTACGAGGTTCGTAAACGTGCTCTCCCTTCGCTCCAACAAAGCTGCGAGCGCTGGGTTGAACTAGGAGACAGGAAAATAAGCCCGTATGGGAGATATCTCACAGACGGTTCCAACAGAGATATTGCCCGCAACGCTTCCCATATTTTGCTGCCTCCAAAGACAAAAGCTGCTCTGTTTTGAAATGCGCATACTGAAGTGACGCTGTGCGGTGCGCATTTACCTATATAGGGTCATAAATCACGGGACCAATGACAGTGGAGCGCGCATGCAGTTGTGATCCGACGGAGATTTATAAGGAAAGCGTCGTTTGGCTGTCTCTCAAAGGAAGGGTGTACTTATATCAGGACCCTCTCGTCCTAGGAACCGTGCTCTTTTGAATGCGATCATATGCAATGGACGCTGGCGTCGTTTCCATGAGACTCGGGGCTGAGAACGTAAGTGAAGGGTGTTCTCTGATGGGCCTTTCTTTCTTTCCCGTTGGAAGAGTCGAGGGTGCCATAGCAGCAGTTACGACTCGAAACGTTGCGGTGTGTGTCATTTGTCAATTGTGCGAGGTAATGTGTCCGCATGCCGTTAAACAAAATGTGGGAATATCTCTCTCCAACTGCCTCAGAAGGTTCCATTACTAAAGAATGTTTTGAACAGTGTTTGTTCTCCTGCTATGAACTTAGGTTGGATGAAGGTGATGTCAAGCCAAATTGCTTTACCGCTTCTCGACGCAAGGGGACGGGGCAGGCTCTTTAACAATGACATTACAAATTGTCACTGCCTAGCCACTATATATTACTGCTACGATATAGGTACTACGGTATATATCACGCATTAGGGCATTTCTTGATGCGTCTGCTTCTATTGCCTCGATTCGCTGCGCTTTTCGTCCAATAGTCCAATTTCGTCCTGTTCGTGCCTGCCGACGTACCGGACGTTGTTGTCCTGTCAGTTTAGTCCGTTTAACCTAATATCTGCTGCGTTTCTGGCGGAAAGAATCCGCAGTGTTCCATTTTCGACAATGGCGATTGAAATGGCATCGGTCTTAAAGAGATCGTCGTGTACGAGACCGTCCCTTAAGGATGAGCACGGTACAATGATGGTCACAAAGTTGCTTATGTTGCTTAGCGTTGCTTATGATATCAACGGTTCCAGTGCTACCCTGTACCTAGTATCGTTGGGTGTTAAGAAGAAGAAGAAAAGAAAAAGGAGACAGTGGCCCCCTTTCTGGGGATTCGGCAACCCTTAAACAGTCTTATGTGCTGCGCCATGCACAACACAACGGCCTGAAAACGAAGGGTACTATGTTCGTACTAGCGCTGTTTTAGTTACGTGACCGACATACCAACAATGTACTAATAATACAAGCAGTCGACACATATATGGCTTAGGGACCAAGGTACATACTAGACCCTCCTTTTGTTGTTCCTTCCTCCTACACACACACGTACGCACACACCATAACACTCGATGACGACACGAAGACATATTCAATATTCCAATAGACCCCCAGTTATAGGAAAACGCCTGGGGTTAGAACCCGTCAATATTTCGAACAAAAATTGGGCTGGCTTCGGGTGAAGAAGACAGTCTCTGAAACTGCGGAAGTGAAAAACATGCCAAAAACATTGCGTGCAAGCGACTACCCGTTACGTTTCCGGTTACCCCTTTACACTGCGTCGCGATGCGTCCGGAGAAGCTCAGCGCGCAGCCGGCAGAGTGAGCGTCTCTTGCACTCACAGCAAAACGATGCTTTCAAAAAAGTCCATTTCCTGCGCCTAATTCCTGAGCACTCCAGCAGAAGACGGATGCCGATTCTCCTACGGGGGCTTCCATGTATTCATAGAGGTTCTATTGCCGCATTCTACGAACGGCGGAGAAAAATCGTCCGTCTCCGGAAGCTTCAATATTTGCTCGCACAGTCGAAGAAGTCGCGAAGGCGCAATTGTGCACTGGCCGCCGTAAATTTTATCCCTGGCTGAAGGAAGATATTGAAATGGAAAGTGGATCTTCTTCGGCAAGATGTGATATGTGCGGCATTATTGCCAGTTGGATGGCATAAACGCATTCTGTTCCGTTTCATCGCTACGGAGCTCTGGAAGCTTCTGCCTTCCCTCCCCTTTTGTTTACTTTCGAACGGAGCTACTGAAGGACGCGGAAAGGCGATTGGAAACGCTGTCTCTATCCATCTTGTGCATTACCTTTCTTCGTTACTTCTTTTTTAAGGGGCTCTCGAAGAGCAATCTCGCCAGGTTATACGTTTTCTCACCTCTTAGTCAGCAAATTTTCGCGAAGAATTTTCGCTTTCTTTTCTTATTTCCTGACAGAGATGCTCGTATTTTGGCAGGTGGAAGTTATTTTGCAACGGAGATAGACTGTGCAGTCTGGTAGTGCTTCGTACAGAAAGCGGGCCATCAAAGCGTGAATATTGCATCATGTGTGGGACCGCACCTACTGGTGGTGGTGAAAGAAGAAGAAAAGATGTTTTGTGGCCCAGGTACTCTAATATGCTTATTCGTATTTGTGTGCTGTTGACTCCTCGACTCACATACCCATGTGAAAACGATAAAAAAATACTACATGTGGACGATATTCTGACTGGGGATTGGTTTACGCGGTGCTATGCGGTAAAGTTTCATTTTTAGAGTCTGTGCTCCTTCTGTGCCAGAAACAGACACGGTTTCATATCTGAATAAGTGAAATACGCCTGTTGAGCAGAGCGGTATCTGCCGCGACCTTTCCCCGTCTTCCGAGACGCCCTGGTACCCACCGGAAAATAATACCGTGATCTTCTTCAAAACACGTCTAACATATGAAAATTTCGTCACAATTATAGGCGCAAGACTTGCGGGAACCGGTACTGCTTAGTGGGCTTTTGGTCCTGGGGATGATTCGATATATATAGGCGTATTACCTATGATTGAACTGTTGCGAAGCGCTCTTTGGACTGTATATGCCGTACAGTCCCACTGCGGAGAGTAAAATACGATTGGGAGTACGAGCGCATCGTAGCCTGCGTTGATACGTCGTCGATGCGTCTATAAACTTTTATTCTTCACTTTTACCCCGAACTTGTAGTGCTTACTGTAGTGTCTGACCACACTGGGCGGATGAATTACTTAATACCTTGATATCGCTTGATACACGCTTTGCGCCATGCAGGGCACTTTCAAACGCACCTGCCGAGGTTTGGACCAATCAGTGCGGTACCGGGAGGTGATGCACGTGTGGTGGCCTCAGAAGTGTATCTTGTGCATGGACATAGTGAAGGCCCAACATGAATGCGCATCGAGTCCCAATGAATCATGAATGAACATCAGAATGAACATGAGTCCCAGCCAGGAACGTCAGCATGTTAGCACAGTATGCACTTACTACAATTCTTCCGTTGACCCCGAATGTTTAGGCACGCGCCAGTTTTTCACTCTGATTCCAACAGTGCCTTTATTTGTATGCAAAAGCACGACTTGGCCAGAGCAGACGGAAGCTATATAGCGGCATTGCGTCTGTATATACGCAGAGTCATCTATTTCGGTATTATTCTCGACCACGGACTGATGGTCTTCCCTACGCTGTTATTTCCATTTTGGTTTGCGCGGAAAAAAGTAGTGCGCTCAGCGCCAACCGTCAAACAGAATATTTTCCAGTGATGTTTGAGTCGTCCGTGTCTACTTCGTTGTCTCCGTCTCCCGTGTACTTCCTCAGACTCAAGGAAATGCTACCCTCTTCTCCGATACACCAACTTGCCTGCCTCCTCCTACTATGTTCATCGATATTTTCCAGTGCTTTGATATGTTGAAAACCGTGTAGGAGGATTCGGTAGGCTCGTGGGACAAGATAAGATGGTCCAAGTATGCTCCTCCCATAAAGACAAACAAATTTAAGTACTGAATACTTAGACGGAACGCTTCGAGAGTTAACGCCAGAAATCCCCCTCGTCCGCCGCACCTTTTAGCACCGTCGTGATCATTTCAAATTCATTTTAAGGAATTGTTTTTCTGTTACTCCGTGCATCAACCTCACAACTTCTTACATGTTTCTCGTAGATCACGCCATTTGATATTCAAGTCCTCCTCACGCCTATCCCCGTGCACTGTTATTTTCCCTTTTGTTTGCGCTGGAAAAAGTAGTGCACTTAGCGCCAACCGTCAAACAGAAAGAAACTTTCCAGTGGTTAGATTTATTGAAAATCCTATATCTTCCTCCCATAGGATTTTCAACAAATCTAAGCACTGGAAAGTGCTCCCGCGCAAACCCAAGGGAAAATAACAGTGTGTGTATCGTGAATGCCTCCGGTAGACCGAGAGGACACGTACCTGAGTGCTGGAATCTCTGGCGTCTGCTGTTCATACCAGACCATGCTTTCTAATAATCACTAATAATCACCTGGCTCCTTTCCATTACGTCATCACTTTCAAGTTGCCCCATCAAACTATTATTGCCAGCGAGTAGTCCCCGAAAACGTAATTGCAAACATTATCGTTATTGGTTTTGAATGGCTCGTTCGTCTGCATTCCTATTAGCGTAATAAGGTGGTCCCCCATTTGCCATGTTCAGGAGGGATTATCAGACAGCTAATCTACATGCAAATGAGAAGTAATCCAACAGCACTAATCCTACTTTTAATCTTACGTACTTCACGAGAGGCCTAGGTTGATTGACCTGTCGTTTTCTTATTCTTCACATGCTGTGTGCTGTTTGTATTAGCGGAACGGGATTGCTTCGTTATTCCTTATTCAGCTTCGTGCCGTTCAGTTATTAACAAGACAGGTGCCTATTGCAGGAATCGCAAACGCAGACCGAGGCGACAGTTCACGGTTGACTTATGGAATTCGTTGGGAGACGCTCGAACAAAAGGCAAGAGGACGCGAAAAAGGGTTGGCAGTGGAAAAGAGCTCTCTATGGATGGTAGAACAACAACAACAACATTACGTGGTGATGGTAAAGTGAGGTGATTCGCCACTATAAGCGGGGTACATGACCTCATGCCGAAGGTGTGAGGGCTGAACGGCGATTATGATCCACACGCACGCACGCATACTCACACTCAAGGTAGGAATACAAGCGAAAAGTGACTTCGGTGACCTGCTAACTGTCACCGGCAGAGTTCAAAGTGCGTAATGAATGCCACACATGAGACTTATACACACATCCAATATGTGATTAAGTAGTCCCGTACTGGTCTGGAACTTGAGGAAGACCAGTACAGACCAGTCAGGGCGAGCACTTCACAGGCTACTCCAGATTCCGAAACGATAACCGATAACGATAATCCTGCATCTTGCTTCTTCTTCTTCGTCTGCTGCTTTCTCCTTTCCGCATCCTTTAGACCGCCTGGTTTCGTTTTCTTCGTACTTTTGTCTCATCGTCACGTTTATAGGCCCCCAAACTTGATTCCAATTTTCTTGGTACGAAGCGCCTCCCCTTCTTCTTCGCTTCAGTACTTCCTCATTCCATTCCATTCTTCATTTCTTTCGAACAGTGGGGCAACTAGCGGGAAAGCGGTGGGGCATCTGCTTCCCCACGATTGTGGTTTCTTTTTAAGGTTGAGACGGCGCTTTTTCCTGTGTAAGCGCACATGCTGACACAGCTTAACGTGCTTATATGAAACACAATCAAATCATTCAAAGAAAGCGTTTGCCGATTTTTCTCTTTTTTTGTGTGTGTGTGTGTGTGTGTGTATGTGGTTGCGATTCACTACCAGTTCTTTCGCGAACTGTACCGCACACACCCGCTCATCCGCGTTTGCACGTGCTTTCGGTTTCCCCAGTTCTCGTGTTTCTGGTCGCTTGGGCACATGAAGTACCATAAATTGACACTTTTTCCTGGAAACTGTAGCCACATCCCCTATTTTTATATAATTTATACTTCTAGCGTCAGTCGATAGCAGCCCAGTCAGTAGCTGAAGCAGAGGAAGAAAGGAACGGCATGGCGAACGGAGGCAATACGGCTGAATGTTTGATTTTATTCCCTCTCGAGCACGTTTCGTTTCGTTACTTTAACAGCGCTAAGACAGGCGCCCTAAGATGACGCTTGATGTTACCGAAGCGTTTGCGAGAAGAATGAAAGCTTTTAGTCCATGGTATACCTGAAAGTATACTTAAGTCAAATTCAAAGTGAAAAAAGAACAGCTATATTCGGAGTTACGTCAGTGGGAATAAAAGTCTACTGTATCAACCCAGATGACATATGGGGGGGGTAACAGAACCCCCCCCCCNTTTTGGAGTTGTTGCCCCTCTGCCTTCGAAGGAGCATCCGTGGCTCCATACACTGTTATTTTCCCTTGGGTTTGCGTGGGAAAAAGTAGTGCACTTAGCGCCAACAGTCAAACAGAATGATATCTTCCAGTGCTTAGATTTTTGAAAACCCAATGGGTGGAGCATACAAGGTTTCCAACAAATCGAAGCACTGGAAGATATTATTCTTATTGACGGTTGGCGCTAAGTGCTCTACTTTTTCCCACGCAAACCCAAGGGAAAATAACAGTGTACCACATAGAGGAACCTTTAGGAGAAGTAACACCAGGTCGCAGAAGTTACAATTAAAACTATTTCAACTTCAGTTCAGTTGCACCATGCAGCATTTCACGATCTCATGTGTGGCCTTTCGTAACTTGGACAACTTTTCTAAAAACCGTGGCTTCCTTTCTAGGATGCGTTTTTTATGTGTGTTTATGGACCGTCCCGATCCCGCTGCTATGACAACGGCAACAGATACTTTAATGACGAAGACATGAGGTATTTCGCCGTGCCAATTCGATAGGTTACTCCATTGCCAGTCACTCGTGTGACTACGCGTTTATTGGCTATTCTCTTGTTTCACTTGCCGCCTTTCATTTTGATGGCCGCTATAACATGGAAGTGTAGTTGCTGCTCAAGATAAAGAAATCGTGTGTATAGCTGGCTGTCAGTGGTCGTATATTCTTTGCTGAACCTTGTATTCTTTATTACCGTACAAAGCCATTCATTTCGGGATTTATTACATCTAGATACGTCAACCCACAGAGTCTTGCAGTTCTAAGCGAACGCTACGTGACGCAGCGGGCAAGTGAACTTGGGGCCGGGAACGAGAGAAACGAAATTTTGGGTGACACTGAAGTCTGAGTGAGTTTCAAAAGTGGCTGCCCCTCGGGGCTCCTCTGGTGCCTCGTAAATTTTACGAGACAGCCTAAGAGCTGTTTAAGACGCCCCGGGAAGTCATAAAAGTCGACAGTCAATCTCCCTCTGTTCTACTTGTGGACGGCCCCGTGCTGGTGCTGCGACCGCCTGCATCAAACTTTGATCCGGCGACAAGCGAAATTGGTCGCAACAGTGTTCCGGCCGACCGAAGTGGATTTGAATAGAACGTCTTGTTTCGAATGGAGGTCTTCGTCATTGTATTTATAGATCAGCGAATCTGTGTTTTCAGCCATGCAGCCTCATTCTACTCATTGCGTCGGTATGGACAGAAGGGCAAGTTGGAGATAGAAGAAGGCGACAGCGTACAATGGTAATAAGTCCGACGTGAAGATTCCGTGCCTAAAAAAGCCGTCTTTACTGATGAGTGATGGAACCGATAAGGATGATTGCCCAGCTTATGACGCACATGACGATTATCGGCGTCTTCCTCCATTCGCAACCGGCAATAATGGCACAATGTCTTGCCTTGTTTTGGGAACTTGCATTTATGTAAATGCAGGTGTCTGGTTGTAATTGCCAAAGGGGCACTTGGACCCGGGCATCTCCAAGACAGTTCACCCTTTAATTCTTTCAGACGACAGCGAAACAAGCTGCACCGCATGGAGTTTAGGAAATGCCCGCAGGGCGGCGTCTTCCATGAAATTGCGGTCTTTGGAAGTGCCTCGCGAAAGTGTCACGTTAGTGCGGAAAAATGCACAACTCTTAAGTCTGTCGGGGAGGGCTTTATTCGAGGCTGTTTCAAGAGCTATGGTCAGTTGCTTAAGAAGTTGTTGGGCCACGACCCGGAGAAGGACGGTGCTGGGACTTATACCACAGTACATCATTTCGTGCAGTTGGGTATTCGTCTGGGACAACCACAGTCTGCGTGTATATAGGATTTTAATGAGCTCGCTGTAAATGATGGGTCGCCTAGCATCTGGGAAACTGCCTGCCTTTGAGTCTTAAAATGTGTGCGCAGTGAAGTAAGCTACCGCACAAGGAACCACACCTCATCCGAACTCATTATTCTTTATCATGAATAACATGTTAGTAGCTGCTCTTTATTTGTGGTGATTTCAGATGCAGGCACACGTATGAAAATATTGAAATATGCTTTGGTTGAAAAGTAATATTGGATCGCAAATTATCTTACTGCTGACGTAAAATGTATTGGGTGTTACAGAGTAGTTGTTATAAATATTATTCCATTTTACGTCTAGCCTTTCTCGGTGCCAGTCGGTCACGGTGCACGTCTAGCCTTTCTCGGTCAACATAGTGTACAAGTTTTGATTAAGAGAGCAAAAGAAGTTCCAGACAGTTTAGTGAATTCTTGAATGACGCTTGAATTCTGCTACACAGACACAGCACTCCTCTGTGCAAGTGAAGGCTTCTTGCACTACAGCTGCGGGTTCTGCTGCAACACTTGCTCCTCGTGCCAACACTGGGAGGTCATGGGATCGAATACTACGACTGGCTGTGCTTTTACTTTACTATTAACAGCGAATATCGGGACTGTTCCGTGCGAAGTTGGCCCAGGATGTACGTGCCTTCCCTGCGCTTTAGTCGAGACGTTGCTCGCCCTTGTGGACATCGACCACAACAGGCAACACCGAACAACCTCAAGCTGGGATAGTGACCATTCAGTAACGAATGGCGCGTGACATAGGCGTCGGAGATGGAGCTGTATGGAGTTGCAGAGCGCGGGTTCGATCCCGGTCGAAGACGGTAGCAATGTGGGGGAGGTAAACATTGTTACCGGTACCGTGTGTCGGAGATTTCCGGCGCACGTAAAAAGATCCCTAGCTGCTCCAAATTATCCGCAGTCCTACCCTGTGGCGTCGCTCATGATCTTAGTTGTCTCGCGACGTAAACCCACCACTTACTTACTACTGGAGTTGCAGATGAGAGAGCCGCATGCTAAAAACTCAGTATGCCGATCTTATTCCCAGCATATTCTTCTGCAATATGCTCGCTTTCAAGTCAACCGGCAGGCGCTGCAATACTATGCACCTAAATCTTCATCTGTTTTTCTCACCCCCAACTTCTCCCTCACTTACTCAATCTACACATGGTGGTGATAGCGTAGGGTACTGAAGTACAAGCGGTGAAGTTCTCCACATCATCACCGTCATTTCTTGTGGAGGTGGTTGTTTGTTTCCGTTAATACGGACTCTTTTGACTGTCGTATAGTCCCTGTTCGACGTTACCGTAGTTATCCTCAGATGACTGCCTTTAACCGATGACCGCTCCAGCGTTTACTCCAGAAGGATATCTCCAGGAACTGACCAGAACCTGTCCGGCATGAGCTGGCCTTTATGCGTTCCACGCCGCTCTGATTGCCGGATCCCCAAATCAATATAGAGTCGCAAATATCCGAAAGAGAGAGAGAGAGACAGAGAGAGAAAAAAAGAAAAGAAACGAGGGAAAGAAAGAAAGGAAGAAAAGGACAATAATTGCGGTCCTCCATTCCCAGTTTCCCCAACTGTCTTCACTCTTCTTCTCCGTCGGACCCACATGTCTGTAGCCCAGAGAAGATGGACGCTCTACTCCTCTTACAATCCTTCCGTGAAAACGGATTGGCTCTTCTGCCTCAAAGCACGTACAGGTGCAGTAACACCATAGTTTTTAACAATGCACAACGACGTGATTTATCTTCCTGGAAGGATAATCCTTGTCCTTTTGCGTAGCACACTGTTGTGAGGAGTACCCATACACTGTTATTTTCCCTTGGGTTTGCGTGGGAAAAAGTAGTGCTCTTAGCGCCAACCGTTAAACAGAATGATATTTCTCACTGCTTAGATTCGTTGAAAACCTTATGGAAGGAGCTTACTTGGACAAGCTTATCATGTCCAACTATGCTCATCCCATTGGCTTTTCAACAAATCGAAGCACTGGAAAGTATCATTCTGTTTAACGGTTGGCGGGGCTAAACGCACTACTTTTTCCCACGCAAACCCAAGGGAAAATGACAGTGTAGGGAGTGCAGTCTCCCTACCTTTCACTTGACACAGCGATGAGTCAATGCGTGCCAGACCGCCTGCGCGTTTCAAACTCTTTCCAAAGTAGGCATTTTCATCGTTAAACATAATATTTTGTGTCTCTGTGTGTTCACCTATTTTGTTCTGATCCCTCGTCGCAGAATGCTTTCAAACATCTGCTTCATGCTCTACATACAACGCTCAAGAAACAAAAGAGCTGTCAATGCTCTTCAGAGTGCCTTGCTGTAGGTCTCTCGGCGGGGGTGGAGGAGGGCTGGGATTGTGGCGGCATCTGCTTATTACTCCAACAACACGGAGATACTGAAGAAAACGGTTCTTTTGTGTTCGCGCTCGTGTCTTGGAACGCTGTCTTCGTGCTGCTTATAGTTCAACCCGTTCTAAGCTTCATCAGACGTCGTGTTTAATTAAGCAGGATAGACGGTCGTCAAACTGTTCGGGCTCAGAATATTGCTCGCGGAAGAGATACGGGCGACGTGCGGAGACAGAAGTTATCAGCAGGATGTGTCAATCATGCGGCGACCGCCGCCGCCTTCAATAAAGGGTTGCTGCTTTTTAAGCGTCGCATTACGAGCAATTAAGGGCGTCATCAAGACTTAATTGACGTCAGTCAGCAAAAGCAAAAACCGACAGGGGCTGCCAGTTATGAATGGAATGAATGACATGAAGACGGAAGCTGCATAAATAGTCGCGGTTGCCGCATATGTGACCCCTTCATTTTCTTCATTTTTTTCTCAAGACTGAGTATATTGTTGATAAATTGACAAGTTGTGCAACACTTCTTTGAACAGGAAGTAATTATGAAGTCTGCGTAGTTTGTTAATGCACTTTTGATGTTTTTAAGGTGTGAGTCCGGACAAATCGAGCTTCTGTGTCGAAAAAAGTGAAAAACGAAAATAGGAAAGAGAGTGAAAGAGGAAAGAGGGCCACTGTATGCGGTACACTGTTATTTTCTCTTGGGTTTGCGCGGGAAAAAGTAGTGCGTTTAGCGCCAATCGCCAAAGAGAATGATATCTCCCAGTGCATAGATTTGTTGAAAACCTTATACAAGATACGCTTGCACTAGTATGCTCTTCGCATGAGGTTCTCAACAAATATAAGCACTGGAAGATATCATTCTGTGTGACGATTGGCGCTAAGCGCACTACTTTTTCCCGCGCAAACCCAATGGAAATTAACAGTGTGATGTTCTGACGGGTGTGTCGAAGAAGTCGCCTTCCCAGTCTTGCCGAAACTTACAAGCTTCTCTTGGATTGGTCAGATTGCGCCACTGTAGATGAACCTTCCGTCTAGTAGCTCAAAAGCGAATGGAAAAGAATCGAAATACTCCACGGTAACTGAAGGTCTGTTCTTTTTATCGCCGGAGGTAGCAACTATAGACTTGTGTACGAAGAGACGTGAAGTCACAGTGGTGGTGACGGACAATTTGAGTCGTCCTACACATAACCTAACGAAAAGGGCTGGAGATGGCATTTGGCGGCGACAGCCGTGACACAGCTTGACCCCTTAGGTGCTTTCTGCAGTCCAGCGAACAGCGTTCTCGGAAAAGGACGGCTTTACAAACTGTCCACATCAACCGTAGGGCTCGCGGCAGCCGTTTCATTCGCGAAAGCTTTCTAACGTGGGCAAAAGAAAACCTGTTTTCACTTTTTCTCATGTGGGCTTCCCGCGCTTGATTTGTCGTGCTTTTTGCTTGGGTGCCACCGTGACATCTGTGGTCATGGAAAACGATCAGAAGTGGTGAGGTGACGGTGATGCAGTTGATGCATGACTTTTAACCTTGTCGCTCCTGGAGTACAGTCAGCAGAAATAAATCAGACGAACTCTTACGGTGGAAAAATGGAAAAGTGGAATTCTGCACATGCCATGTGTAAAGATATCAACCGAAATGCGTTGTTTCAACTGTCCTTCATACATTGGGCGATAGGTTGACGATGTTACTCAAAACATCGCCTTCATCTCATTCGGAGGATGCACATGCAACAGCCAGATTGAACGCGACCAAACGCAGTCTTGATGTTTCACATTGTCCACGTTGTGGCCGAGAAAAGGAACGGTGAAAAGACCATCGCGCGAGAGAGAAAGTTCCAGAAATAATTGTCTGTTCATTAGGTGCGAGGTTCAGATGAGGTCAACACTTCGGACAAGAGGTCTTCGTACCTTCCTGTACCTTCACAATCGATACCTGATACCAAAGCTTACCGTATCTTGCGAAAATGTCGGGATAGCGGGGGAATCGGATAAGTGACACTCGAAAATGCCGAGGCTAGAACTGATCCGAAGAGCCCCTCTTTATATTCAGGGTACGACGGGAAAGCATCCATCGTCATCTGTTTCATCCAAATGCACGCATTGAGTTGTTGCTGCCTTCCGCTTATGCCATTATATGCACAATCTCGCATGACGTTCGCATTTTCTTCCCCTGTATCCAACCAGTTGTACGAAGAGCTCAGGATAGCTCCCAGGGCATCGTCTTGGCCCAGTTTGCATATCTTCATATGGGAATTGTCTTTCTTCCACTTACATGCCAAGTTACAAGCTATCACTGTTAGCTAAAAAGGCGTACATTAATGCCTGAAAAGAAGTAAATGGCTTGTCTCATAGCGAACACCATAAGGGGAGTATTTTTTACTCCATTTTACATTGAGTAAATTTACTCCTTCTCCAGAATCGCACATGGAGTATAAAAACAGCCATAAGGGTGGATGAAGGGTAGAGTCAATGAAGGAGTTACTCACTTGCAGATGCTCATTGCAGGAGTAAACTGCACGCATCATTCCTTCTCTTAGAACGGAGTAAAAATGTGTAGATGTGCCGTCTCTACTCCTTTCTGTTTAAAGATGGAGTAAACAGGCATAAACTACCATTTTTACTCCATTTATAAGGAGTAAGCAAAACGTGTCAAGAGTAAAGATAGTGTATGCACCTTTTTTACTGCTCCTGTACTCCTTTTCGACTAACGGTGTATGTTGATGCCAATACGCTTTGGAGTGCTATGTATAAATGCGTAGCAGATGACATGTTCTAAGTGTACGGACAACCTACTGTTGTGGCTTTCTAACAGATTACTTTTGGGCAATGCGAGAAACTGATAAAGGGGAAAATTATCGTCAAGACTCTGCTTGATACGGTACAAACGAGACCACGGCCGGGCACCACCACGGGCCTTCACCTTGCTTGACCAGATCTGAACCCAGTCTCCTCCGTGCACGATAACCTTTAAAGTCGCATTCAAACCCCAGTTTATGCGCACGATTGCATGTTACGGTTCAAGCGTCTGCCCCTTTGAGGCGTCACATCAAATCAGTATTCAGCATGTCCTCATGAACTTCTAACTCCGCAACAAAAAGAGGGGATCCCTCCAGGCGCACCTGAGGAAGAAATGCCGCAAGCCATCCAAGCCGACAGTGACTTTATCACCAGAATCATGTCATACACATAGACCATTCGCAATGGGATAGAGTACTTCCTTAGATGGGGAGAAACGCCATCATCATCATGTAGTCCTCCTACTTCTTCTGCCTTCTCCTAACTGGCCATTAGCTAGGACGCCGTTTGGCCACGGCTTCGCATGGGTATGGGCAAATTAGAAATGGGCTGTTGCCATTATGAAGTGGTACTTTCGATATCCGTCTTCTTCTTCTTTCCCGAGTAGCGCAGGATCCGGGGTAAATTCGGGTAGATTGGGATGTGCCTTCACAAACGATATATCACGTGGCATAAACCGTTGAAATCAGGGGGTAATAGATGTACACCATTCTGGAGTCTCCTCAATCCTTTTTTATTTAGATCGTTGAAGGTGCAGACTTAAAGTTTAGCACTAAACCCACCCACCCAGGGGCAAAACCAAGCGGTCCTAGTCACTAAAGGTACACTCCTAAAAACCTTTGTGTCTTATTTTTGTGCCTAACTCAGTTCGTGCAAAATGCTGCAGTCTGCTTCGCCTGCGCGAGTATACTGCATGCGTCCCGTTATTAGGAGCAGCGACGCCACCTACAATCTGAATTTGCAACTTTGGACTTTCAGTATTCATACAACACCCTGGCCACGTCTATACCAAAAGAAGAAACTGGCGTTGGAAGCGTGAGCGAAATGTGCTATTTGCAACCAGGGCATGAATTACCTTCCCTTTTTTACTCCAAGGTGCTGGTCATCCTTTTCTGTTAAATCCCTTCCACCTTTTCGTTCTACTTCTTTATTACTCTTATTTTATTTTATTTATTTATTTATTTTCTATGTCCACAGTACCGAACAACGTGAACTCACTCGACAAACGTCACCGACATGAAATCTCCAGCTCAGTTTTTTTATCTTTTCCTTATTTATTCTGTTCCTGAAGGTTGCTGAGATTTTTATGCATTATTTACGATTTTATTCCTTATTGACGATTCGATTTAGCAGTCTTTGAACAGCGGTCGTTCTCATTATCTGTCACCATGTTCGACGATTCATATCGGAAACTTATCATTCTTATCATTCGCATTCCCAGTGACACGGACTTCAGTGGAAACGAAGGGAGCGTTTTGTTTCTCAGCTTAACGTCAGTTGTGGATGAAGCGAGCGTATCAAACTCTGCCTCCTGCCACCCAAGAAAGTGTCCTTGCTTAGCAGTTCTGATGTGGAGATTTAGAAATATAAATTGCAAATTGTGGGCTTCACAAAGGAACTCCGGCTACTCCAAGTACGGTGACTAAAGAAAAGGCGACCTGTAAACGGTCTCTGTCTCTCCTCTGGTCAAACGGTCCCTGTCTCTCCCTACAATCTGAATTAATTTGCAGGCTTTGAAAGCCTGAAAATTAATCGACCGCGGAGGAGGTATCATGCTGATTCTTCCATTTATGGTAGTCTAATACACAAACTCAACTTTCTTTTCCAAAGACCATGACTAGAATGTCACAGAGACCCACTGACTGAAACTGTTGTAGGCTTTCTTTCATTTTCTTGCTTAAACTCCAATGCACATAAGAGGCCGCTGAAATCCCTCTTTCGGCCATCAGCCCCCGTTTATCCCGGACGACAGGCGCTTATTTATCCGCACTTTATCTTCCTCGCCACAACCGCCGCGGCCATTATCGGGAGCGAACGGGAAATCTCCGAATAAATGTGCGCAGCTGATTAAAGCCGTTTCTCCAGGGAGACATCTGACGGATAAGCACAAGCCTAATCCGACGGGAGTCATTGTTTGACCGGTTACCATTGCGCTTTGTAAGCCGCCCTTTTATCGATAGAATGCACTACTGCGCGTTCTGAGCGTTCGATAAGGTATTGCTTTGACTAGGCTAACAAACCGGTATTCCAGGGCCATAAGTATGACAAAGGATGTGTGAGCAGTTTCACAAAGCTGCAAGCAACGACTACCTCCAGAGTATTGATGTACTTTGGGACATTCCTTCTGAAACGCCAGCCCTCCAGTAGGGCAAAGCACATGTCTCAGACCCCAGCTAAGCACAGCTTATGTATGTTGTCCCTTAACTGCGTTTTTCATCAAGCGCCATTTTGTATGGTGTGTATGTACCTCTTATTTCTATATGAACACCCAAGATTCCATTTCCGTGTCTCAGCGAAGCCGTGGGCCTATGTCTTCCTCCTCTAACGCACAACGTCACAGCACGGCTGTAAGGAAATCTCAATGGAAGTGTCGGTGCGAGTTCCGGAAAATCCTGCGGTTGTACCCTCGTGGGGGCTAACAGGATTTGAGCGCTCTCCTCAAAGGTACTTTCCTTAACTAGCCCGAAGACGTTTCAGCCGCTGCCGTCCCTTTCGGCAGGTGACAGACACCTGTTATTGAAGACTTACACCCTCCAAACAAAGTTGATGTTCATATCTTGCTCAAAAGTCGTCTTTATCTCGTCACCTTATTCCCAGAGAATGAGACTCACACCTGTCAGCCTCAGCCCCAGCAGTTTGTGTCTCAAACAAGCGCGTGGGAGGGGTTGCGGGGTCGAACCGTAGCGTGTAAGATGGTCGATGGCCACTATGACCCACCGGTTTTTGCGTTCTGTGAGGGGTAGGGGACCGAAAAGATCAATACCGACACGCTCA